>VDFB02000015.1:8300313-8506326 GCA_007258455.2 Sequoia sempervirens | reverse complement strand
AGGATCTAAGGGTTAATATGTAGAGGTTAGAGGGTTAAGGGTAGAGGGGAGAGAGATAGGGGTGAGTGAGTGAGAGAGAGAGAGAGAGACTTGAGAGAGGGTGATGGGGTAGGAGGGAGAGAATTGATAGAGAGAGAGAAAGGGAGGGAGTGGGAGAGAGATAGAGGGTAGAGGGTAGAGGGTTTAAGGGTCTAAGGGTCTAAGGGTAGAGGCTAGAGGATTCAAGGGTTAAGGGTAGAGGGTAGAGGGGATAGAGATAGGAGTGAGTGAGTGAGAGAGAGAGACTTGAGAGAGGGAGAGGGGGTAGGAGGGAGAGAATTGAGAGAGAGAGATAGGGAGCAAGTGGGAGAGATATAGAGGATAGAGGGTTGAGGGTTGAGAATTGAAGGTATAGGGTTGAGGACCTATAGGTTTGATGGTTTAGGTTATTGGGTTGAGGGATGAGGGTTGAGGGTAGAGGGTAGAAGGTTTAAGGGATTAGGTTTGAGGGTAGAGGGTTTAGGGTTTAGGGTAGAAGGTAGAGGGTTGAGGATTTAAGGGTAGAGGGATTAAGGGTTATGGGTTGAGGGTATAGGGTAGAGATAAAGAGAGAGAAAAGAAACCTATAAAAAACCAACTTTCTCATAACGCGAGTGCGTTTTGAAGTAGTAGAGATATGGTCATTCTTTTAGCAAGACATAACGTGCTTGCATTATAATGCGCTCGTGTTATAACACGAGCGTGTTATAATGCGAGCGCATTTTGGATTGCTCTAAAAATGATAAAAAAAATCAATATACCTATGATCTCAAGGCCCACTTTCTGCATATTCTCCTAGTTTTGCATGTGCTCTAACAAAAAAAATCTTTTTGAAGATTTTGTGAAGTGTGCATGAATGTTTTTCACATTCCACCACCTTTTTCATCATCTTTTCACCACCTTTGTATGAAATAGTATATTTTTCACGTTGAAAGACATATAATATCAATTCAAGTCTGAATTCCATTCAAGAGTGATATACAATTGAAGTTTGGAGGGGAACAAGATTTTGAAAAAGTCAAATTATTGAGGAGATTGAAGAAAGAAGAAGAAAAGGCTACATAATTGGGTAGAACTCCTCCATTTGAAACTCTGGTTTTTTAGGTATGTGAAGTCTTTACACATCTTCTTTCATTCTATTATGGCTTGATTTCATTTTTTTTATTTTGCATATTCCATGTTGATCATTTTTTGTTTGTCATTATAACCTTAGCTTGTCAATACACATTTTAAATTACACAATTCTTTACACTTGCCAATTACATTTTTAAACCACATCTCTTTGAGGCATTTTGTTAAACAATTGACTTACCTTGTGTATGCTTCCACATTTTGTATACAAATATATATGAAATAAGTTATATGGAAGTAAAATAATACATCATTTCTCAATCCTTTACTATGGATGTGCATACCACTCTCCAAAGCTTTCATTTTGGTATAGGCATGGGGGATGTTGGAAAATGTAGTTGAATTTGGTTTTACACCTATGATTTGCATATACTTGAAATTTTCTAAAGCCTTTTCAATAAATCTATTTGGTGCATATCCTACAATCATTATAGTCCACGAGGACATATCTCATTGAGGTATTTTTTCAAATAGTTATACCAAGCAGCTGATTGCCTTGTCTATGCTACCAAATTTTCCATACATGTCTCTAAAAAATTGGAATATACTCCTCCCACATTGATAGATATTTGAATCTATTTTTGTTTTCATCTCTATTTCTAAATTTACCTCATCACTAAACTTACCTCATCACTTATGTTGTGATATATTTTAAATGTTTCCTTGATTAGTCTACCTACAAGGGATTCTAACCCTTCTCTCCACCATTTCAAGACTATTTATTCAAGGATAAGTTAGCAACATGGGGAAAGGTGCAACCTATCTTGCAATCATGGCTCAAAATGGAAGCATGGACAAGGCATTTAAATTGTTTGAAAATAATGTTTTCATATAAATGCATGCAAAATGTGGTAGTATTAACAAGCTAGTGGAGCATTGGCAAGTTGGTGAGCTCACTAGCTTGCCAATGCTCCACTATCTTGCAAATGTGGTAGGGTTGACAAGGTAGGGGCAGCATATGATTCCATTTAGAGCCTATCTTGCAATCATAGAATTGCACATTACCACATTTCTTTAAGGAATTCCATTGGAAAAATTCATGTGACCTTTGTATATGCTAGAAACACTCTTCTACAAGATGATTGTAAGTATTTTGTATGAAGCCTTGAAAGAAATATATTTCATTTATTTGTATGGATTCATTTTTTAGGAACTAGTATTCATCTCATTACCATGCTATAGATGAAATTATCTGCCATGCTGAGGAAACAGACAAGGAATAAACTAACAGACGAAGAGTATGAAACCAATAAAGAAAAGGAGAGAGAACGGGTGAGGGAATATCATGAAAAGAAGAAATTGGATACAATTACTGAAAACAAGCCAATTGAAGAGGAACCTCAACCATCAAAAAGAGAAAAGGAATTGGCAGCACAAAGGGAACAAATGCGAAAGCATTGTAGTAAGACATATTTGAATATCGTATTTGGAGACACACCCTCCACCGCAAGTGAATACGAAAGGACACCATTAAGCACAAGCAAATATGGAGGGACACCATCTACCGCAAGTGAATATGGTTGGACACCATACACCACATCTCAAGTTGAGAGTACATCATCACTCAGATTTGATGAAGAAGGTATGCCATCATCCCCATTTGAACATCAAGGTATGTCATCTATTCCACCCTCAATCGAAGGTACACAATCTAGCCCACCTCACTTAAATATTGATGAAATTCCTAATGTTGATATGTATGTACCTAAGAGAACACCACCTAGAATTTTGCATAGAAAGCCAAAGTATTTGATTAATATTGATGAGGATATTTTGTAGCACATGGAAGGTAAGATTCTGGCACACTTTTAGAAGATATGTTGATAAGATTTGGAAATTGTTCTTTGAAAGGCTAAATGAGACCACAAGATGTCAACTATTTGTTGAAATGATGTGGGGTATAAATTATAGAAACATCATGAAGATTCTTGGGTTGAGAATATTGAATGCTTCAAGTAAAAACACTATTGTGAAAAATCTAATGGATGCTTATGATAGTGTGGGTAAGACCTCACACTCAAAGGATAGTAATGTCACCCAAAGTGTCATTACATTGACTTTGTTAAGTAGTCAAACAAAGAGAGCTCGTCTCATTAGAAACATGAGTGAACAATTGAGAATTAATAGAAAAACTTTATCAAGAGTCATTCAAAGGCGGCAAAGAATTGAGGGAACTAATTCAAATGAATTATGGGCATTCTAGGGGAGATTGCCACGAAAAGATAAAAAAATTGTTGAAGCATTGATAACACTAATTGAAGAGTATTGGAAGAATAACACAAGGCCATCTCCAAATCAAAGGGATGTGGTAAGAAGGAGAATCAGTAGTTGAAACCGTGAGCCACATCCAAAGCATTTTTTGGATACGAACCAAACCCAATTTTTTCGTAAATTTCAATAGGTTTATCCTCAAATTAGAATTTGTCAAAGATATTTTGAAATGATTAAACCTTTTTATGTCAAGATAAATCACACACACACTACTTGTTGTTGTAGACTACATATTGAATTCTCTAACCATTATGATGTTTATCATTCTATATGTTTGGATTTGCATACTAAGAATGTTTCGCAAGATTGTGGCATACAAGCCCCACCAAAATATTCAACAAATTTCTTATCAAAAAATTTATGTGAAATAGAGGATGGAAAAATATTCTACAGGACATCATGCTTGGATGTTTCATGTCAATGTTGCGGTGGTTTGCAACGTATGCTAGTATGTCAACATATGGAAAGCACGGATGAGGTGGGACAAAAACTAGTAGAGTTCGAGAAGTATAAAATAGTGGCATATGCTACAAAAGATGGTAATAAAGAAAAAAGGCGTGATTTGGTTATTCGAAAGATTCCAGTGTATCAATTTATGTCCATGTTTCGTGACAATATAGTGTATGAGTATGCAAGGCATACCCATAGAGCCTGATGGTTGGACACAAAATTTAAGCTATGCAAGGACACCTTTCCAATTGGCAGCATAGTTTCAATGGTTGACTTTGCAAAGAACTACACTCTATAGCTATAGCGTGAGGTGCAGTCACAATATTACAACTCCACATAGGTTTCGATATTTGTGCACATAGTATTCATTCATGTAGCTGATAGTATAGAGGAACATAGGAAGGTATTGAGGGAGTATCACTTTTATATTAGTGATGATCACACACATTCTCTAGAGTTCGTGCAAGGCTACTTCCAAATGTTCTACAGTGATTTGGCTCAAAGGAGCATAGCATACGGTTGACATTTAATATGGTCGAATAACTATGCAGCACAGTTCAAGAACTCACATGTTCTATTGGTTGAGTAGGATGCATGTCATTACAGTTGTTTAGCATATGTGGAACTTTTGTGAGGCTGGACATGGAAAGGGGGAGCATGATGGTGAAGGATCATGTGTGAAAAGAGCATTAGCACGAGAAGAGTTAAAGTATAAAGACAATGCAAAGTTGACAAATACAAAATCAATCGTCGAGTGGTGTAATGCTTTGATGGGTCCGGGTAATCAAGGTACATCTTCAGTTCATAGATTTTTTTGGTTGATGGATGATACTAACATTGCACCATATGATGATTGTTGTACACTAACAAGACCGAGTGAGCTACACTCTTTCCTTAGCTGAGATGCAGGTTCATGGAGTATCAATACACGGAAGATGGCATGCTTTTGTTCTTCATGTACAATGCAAGCCTAGGATGATTGTGAGTCAAAGGAGTGGGTTGAGAAATGGTCATTAAGTTATCTTATCCTAGTTCACACGTATCTCCCTCTGACGGCATTGGAACAAACACAGATGGATTCATCGGTCGACTTTGACCACATATCAGATCTAGTTCAACCTGGTAATATATCTACTTGCTTAGTTTTTAAAATTCCTATTGTTATCTTACTTTGTAGTGTATTTGTAATGTTGACTAATTTCAAGATATTTGCTACACATATCAATGTAGGGATGTTTATGCAGTTATTACAGATGAAGACAATGAAGAGAGAACAAAATATTACTTGTGTCATTGTGTTGAGGCCAAAAAGAAATTGGAGGCTCCATTTATAGATGGAGGAAACATCGAATACCCTATAGGCTTAGTTGTTTTTATTGGAATGTGGCTTAGAAGGTACCCACATAAGAGAGTTAAATATTGGTTGTTTCAGGACTTTAACACACATCAGAAGATTCTTCATTACTCAAACCTTATCGTGGCATCCAATGTTTGTTTGGAAAAATATGGGGGTAGACCTTTGAACAAGACCTTGTGGAAGGTATGTGAGTCTGACCATGAGGCAATACTTGACACAACAAAGAGTAGAGCAGATACGGATGATTCGTTGGATTAATATGTAATTATGCACATTGGTTCTTATTAATTTATACTTGTATGCACATTAATTTATATGATGCCAATGCTATGATGTCAATGCTATCACCTAATGTTTATATCATCTTCTTTTACTTTTCCTATTTGTAAGTAACCTATTAAAAATTGATTGGTTTCCCCTTGCAAAAAATATTGATTTATGAGCCATCCAAGATAATCTCAGCCAAAAGAGCAATGGAACATCCTTATTTTGATGATCTTGAAAAATATCAATTATGATTTTAAGCCATTATAAAAGTGTGTGTGAAGCTTAGCGAGGGAATTTCAAGTTATTCATTTGAAGTTAACCTTATCATGAGCACCTATGATGTAGACATTATAAGTGCATCTCAAATTTCAAGTCATTGTATTCATGAGAGGTGTTGTGTGCAATAGGTATCTTGGAACTCCCAATGAAGATGTATGTCCAGGAGTGACTAAGTTGAGAGACTGGCATGCGTATCCTCAATGGAAGCATCAATATTTATGCCTTGTTGTTCCCGACTTGGAACCAAATGGTGTGGATTTCTTGTCTGTAAGTGTCTTCCATCTATTTTCATTTCATTTCCATTTTGGATGATCTTTATTTTTCTTCTTTTACTTTTCCTATTTGTGATTAAACTACTAAAAAATGATTGGTGTCTCCTTGCAAAAAATTTTGATTTATGAATCATCCAAGAGAATCTCAGCCAAAAAAGCAATGCAACATCCTTATTTTGATGATCTTGAAAAATCTCAATTCTGATTTGAAGCCATTATAAAAGAGCGTGTGAAGCTTGGCGAGGGAATCTCAAGTTATTCATTTGAATTTAACCTCATCATGAGCACCTATGATGTATACATTATAAGATAATATTGAATGTATGAGTGACATATTAAAAGATCTGTGAGAACAAAGTACCTAAGGCATTGTGCCTACAAGTAGAAGCACTTGGGTTTCAGAACAATCTATGAAGCATATTAGACAATTGTAGCACAAATAGAAGAATTAGGACAGCCAAAAAAATCTCATTTTATTGTATACATCATATTATTAATATAGTGAGTGTAATAACCATTGATGGTTAGTAATCATTCTTTTTCTTCTTTTATTCTCTCCCTATTATAACTAGCACCAATTGACTAATTTATTATAAAGACTTCATTTATTAAAAAAAATCAACCTAATGATTATATATCAATATCAATATAACTTACAGTCTATTCAAATAAATATTTGTAATGATATTTACTCAAATTTTAAAATATATTGCTGCCCTCAAACATTTGTAATCCATGCAACGTAATCCCTTAACAGTCTAAATTGCAAAAGGGTAGCAATTTTTAAAGGTTTGTTACCTAGATACCATATTGGGTACGGGAATTCTGTCTTAGGCATCATGATCATGTTGGGCTCCTCTACAATAACCTCTCTCATTTTTTGTTATCTCGGAGTCATTTTCCCATGGTGTCCAATTTTTACTTGATGAAAAAGTGTCAAATGCAAGCAGTGTAAAGTTGCAAAGTGGTGCAACTTTCATTCTGCAACTCATGTGACCAAATAGATTGTTCCAACACGTGCAAATGGGTACGTTTACACTAGACATGGTCCTCTTTTGCACCTAGACACATGAAATTTCTTTGAGCTACGTTCAATCGGCTCGATTCCTTAAGGGTCCAAGGTGCAAAAGGGCAACAATCTTTAATGGGCTATTACTCAGAAATCATGATGCTTATGAACTGTCTATCTGAGCCTATGAGATCATGTTGAGCCCCTCTACAATAACCTCTCTCAATTTTTGTTATCTCGAAGTCGTCTTCTAGTGGTGTCTTATTTTCACTTGATGGAAAAAGTGTCAAATGCAAGCAATGTAAAGTTGCAAAGTGGTGCAACTTTCGTTCTGCAACTCGTGTGACCAAACAGACTATTCCAACGTGTCTGATAGGCATGTTTATGCTAGGCATAGTCCTCTCACACCCAAACACATAGTATCACTCTGAGCTACATTCAATTGGCTTGATCCTTTATGATGGCATGAAAAACAATAAAAAAAAGAAACATTCACACGCAGTTGAGAAGTTCGAGTTTTCCACAGAAAAAAGCACACAGTCATCCTCAAGTCTAGCAAGCGCAAGATGTTTTTTAATTATCCTCCTTTCCCTTACAACAATATACAAACAATTGTAAATGTGTACAATGGTGGAACTTGGAAACATTTTATTTTTCCTCAATTAACAACCTTGGTTGTGAAGCATTTTGTCATTTTCATTTGAAATGATTTGCTATGCTTGAAAATTGGAATCTAAGAGAAACAAGTGACGCTCTCACGTACATTTATTATTTGGTGTGATAAATAAAGTTTCCACCCTTGAGTCCATTTCTTATTTGTATTATAAATTATAAAGCTTTCTCCCAAGTCCATTTCCTATACAAGAAATAATATTGCAAAAAGTTGACATATACATCTTTCGACGTGTTTATATGTTGATGGATCAAGAACATAATAATTCATTCTATACTGTGAGGATTATGCTGTGAAAATGTTTAAAGATTATTCAAGATAATTTTTTGTATTATAATGTCTCAAGAAGTTAACTACTCATCACCTACTATGAATATTATGTTTTGCAAGTGTTGTGAAGATTATGTATCCTTTGCTTAATTGAGTTGTTCCAATCAAAAGATTAAATATACTGGAATATTTTTATGAAACATCTCGTGGAATACCAATTGAAAATGTGTTTTTTGCTTTTAGATAAATAATTTCATGGAACTCTTTGGATTAAACTGAATTGAGATATGTAGGAACAAGGGAGTATTAGGAAATGCATTGCTCAAGGATCTTAAATAAGCCTTCTCTCCCATTGCAATTTTGGGTGGATTATTTCTTTCAAAGTATTGGGAATGCTTTGCCTATTTTCTAGTTGGCAGTTGTCATTCTAGAAGGCTCATCTCTTGATATATATTATACTCATTCTTAATCAATTATCAAGTTAATAATCAGTGCATTTATTTACAGTTAATCTTTTCTTTTCAATTTGTGTAATTTTGTAATTTGTAAGTATACTAGTATTCTTAGAAATATTGAAGTTGTTTAGCATCAATCAATAAATATTCAATACAAACCATGAAGGAACACAATGATCAATGTTAGGGCTAACCAATTAATAAGTATACACATGAATAAATCAAACATACATGTGAATAAGGGAAGCACAAGTACTCAAAAACACGTAAGCCTTGAAGTATGATGAGTCTGGTTATTAACATCTTTTTATTGCTTTTTATATACTTTTAAGACACTCTACTTATGTTTTTGAAGTATCTCTTAGACAATATCTCCATAATATGCTATCCTATTATGCATACCTTGCCACCTTGAACCCATTTTGTGAATGGTGTTGTATGACTTATGGATGTATGAGAATCTAAATTAGATATGGTTTTTAGTTAAGTGAAGCAGTTTTCTAAGTTGACCACTCCGGTACTATTCATCACTTCATTTACATTTCAATTGTTTATATGCTTTCACTAATTTTGTTTTCTTTATCTTATACGTGCATTGCAAGTAAATGGTTTATGGATAAGTTATAAGTTGTGCTTGTTCATGAACAAAGATAGAAAATAGTTCTTTAGAGATTAGGATTGATTGTCTTATCATTTTAAATAGTTTCAGATTGATTTTTCATTTGCAGATTTTTAGTAGACACCTACAGTTTATGTTGTAGGTACTTGTATCCACTAGGTTCTATAACTTCTTTCACTATTTTTACAATTCTATTAATTCTAGCAAGTAGAATAGTTTGAATAAGTTAGATTAAAGTAATTTAGGTCAGTACAAGCCTATGAGGACACATACAATGGAGTACCATCATGATTTTACACACCCTAGTTGATAATTTAATGTAGGCCTACAATGTCAAAAGGAATGTTCAATTTGGTACATCCCTGAATTGTATAAAATTTACCAAGTCCATAACACATTAGTTTTCCTCTATAAAGTATACACACGAATACATAGTATACACAAATTAATACAAAGTATATGCATGAAAACAAGGTATACGCATGAAAACACGTAATTCACAAAGTATACATTGGAATACACGTAAGTCACAATGTGTTGGAAAATGTGCCTCAAACTTACTGAAATGAAACTCCTGAAAGAGAAAAATTGGTGAGACCCTCAGAATGTCTTACCAACTAGCAACTATGTTCTAAACTTTTGAAGAGTTCATATCAGTGTAACATTGGAACTGTCTTGCTAACGGAAGTCATCGGCAAGACATGGTCTATCAGAGTGATATTCCTAACTTGTTCCAATGGTAGATCTCTTGCCAATGGGTTGGTTCTTGGTGATCATCGGGGAGACTCTTGGTGACAAAAAACATTAGGGAGATAAGAACCTTCAAAGTGGCTTTAAGACTCATTCTGACAGTGCTAGTCTCATCGATGGATTTGTTCATGTTGAATGTCGAGGAGACTCTTGCTGATGGACATATCAGAGTAACATGAAGAATCTATAAGAGTCTTAGCGATATAAATCTCTTGCTGATGGATTTGTTTCGATGTGACTCTAGCTAATGATAATTGGTTAGGATGACATGGAGGATCTATAAGAATCTTAGCGATAGAGCATGTCTGGTCGACGAGTTTGTGTTCAGTGTGACTCTTGCCAATAAGGATAGTTGGTTTCCTTGTGACATCGGGGAGACTTGAACTATTGGTCTGACTTCTCAGGATGTTGTCGATAGCATTGGTCTTGCCGATGGCTCTGTGATCAGGCACTTTGGCATCGGTGAGACACTGTTTGGTGTCTCACCGACATGCGATGCAATTGAAAATTTTGACCGAACGACTGTCCTATGTGGTATATTTTGGACCAATGAGAGAAGCAAAAGGAGAACCGTTGGCAGTTGAACTGTTTTGACCATTCTTGTGTGGAAGATCAATAGACCGTGAACGAAAGGATTATTCTATGTAATGGTCAATGATGATAAACAATTCAGTGGTGAAAGAGTTGTTTGATTGAACACTAATTGATCAGTGTGTGAATTCATTGTATGCTTCTAAGAGCATTGAGATAGTGATGTTTTGTACAAGGTTGATCAGGGAAATGTTGCTGCTGTAAAATTGTCATATGAAAGTGAAGTCTGATCTCTGTATGTAATTTTTTTTACTGAAATATAAAGAGGCTTTACTTGGTGTGGTGGGTTTTTCTCCCGTAAGGGTTTTCCCACATAAATCTGGTGTCCAATTGTGTATGTTTCCATTTCTCTTTCTTGTTATTCTTTTCATGTGTATCTTATTGAACTGTAATTGCAAAATTTAAAGTCATATCTACATTCTTCCCTGAGTTTTTGGCATTGGGAAAGTTTGTTTCGCATCTTATCTGTCCTTACAAGTGGTATCAGAGCCTGGCTAGTTGTGCTATCCTTGCGGGTAGGTTGGGTTTTTTGTGTCAATTTTGTTCAGTGGGAGTCTTGTAGAAGTCTAGTAATTTAAATTACAGATTAAGATGGCAAGCACATCAGGAAAGATTGAAATTGAGAAATTCAATGGCAGCAATTTTGAGTTGTGGAAACTCAAAATGGAAGATCTGTTGGTTGATCGTGATCTTTTTCTTGCTGTGTCTAGAATGAAACCTACAGGCATGAAACAAGAGGATTGGGACCTTACAAATCAAAAATCAAAGGGGTTGATAAGGCTCTATCTGGAAGACTTTATTCTTCTAAACATTCATGAAAAAAAGACTGCATCTTCTTTGTGGAAAAGATTGGGAGCTATTTATTAGGGCAAGTCCTTGGTGAATAAGTTGTTCTTGAGAAAGAAGTTGTACTCTTTGAAAATTCAGGAAGGAGCATATGTTTCTGATCATCTGAATGCTTTCAACATGTTGATTGCTCAGTTAACATTTGTGGGTGTGAAGATTGATGAAGAAGATCGTTGTATGCTATTGTTATGTTCTTTGCCAGATTCTTGGGATCACTTGGTGATGGCTATTGGGAGTACGACATCCACTTTTAAGATGGAAGATGTTGTTGCTTCTTTGTTATCAGAAGAGATGAGAAGAAAATCTTCTGAGATGGCGAAGGAGGCTCTTGTTGTTCAAGGCAGATCGAAAGAAAAAGGAAAGAAGAAGGACAAGAAGTCCAAATTGAAATCAAAAGGGAGATCAAAGTCTCCTGGAAAGAAGTCCAAGGTGAAGTTTTGGAATTGTGGGTAGCTTGGTCATGTCCGAAAGGATTGCAAAGAAGAGAAAAAGAAGAAGAAGAAGAAGAAGAACTCTTCTGACAATGATTCTTCTCAGAGTGATGCAAATGCTTTCATTGCAGCCTTGGCAACTCAGGCATCAGATGATGTCTGGCTAATTGATTTTGGAGCATCTTTCCACATGATATCTCATAGAGAATGGTTCACTAAGTATGAAAAATATGATGGTGGAAGGGTGTATTTGGCAAGTGATTCATCTTTGGAAATAGTTGGTCGTGGAAGAGTCAGAATTCAGTTCCCTAATGGAAGAGTGAAGGGAATCAATGATGTAATGCATATACCAGGTCTGGCTCAAAATTCACTTTTTGTTAGTAAGCTAAACGATGTTGGAGTGCAAGTCACATTCTCTGGAAAGGTTGCAAAATGACTAGAGGCTCATTGGTGCTAGCTAGGGGTGCTCATATTGGTACTTTGTATAAGTTGGGTGCACTTGTTGTTCAATGCAATAGTGTCTTTGTAAAGTCACAAAAGGCCACTCGTGGAGAAAGGGAGGAAAAGGTTCCTAACAGTGCAAACTCTATGGAAGTTAAACTTCCAGTAGAAAAGACTATGCTTTGGAATCATAGGCTTGGCCACATTGGAGAAAAAGGTTTAAAATTTTTGAAAAATAAAAACCTGGTTGAGGGGCTTGCTGACTGTAACCTCGAATTTGAATTTTGTGAACATTGTATATATGGTAAACAACATTGTGTTTCATTTTACTCCAGTCCTCATAAATATTCTGGTTTACTTGATTACATACATTCTAATGTTTTTGGTCCAGTAAATGTTCATTCTTTGTCTAAATCAAGATATTATGTATCGTTCATTGATGATAATTCAAGAAAGGCATTTTTTTATTTTTTGAAAAGTAAATAAAAAGTATTCAATCATTTTAAGAAATTTAAAAACCTTGTGGAAAATCAGACTGGAAGAAAAATAAAATGTTTAAGGACTGAAAATGGCAGTGAGTTTTGTTTTGATGAGTTCAAAAGGTACTATAAAGATCATGGAATTAAAAGACATAAAACTACACCCTACACTCTACAACAAAATGGAGTTGCTGAAAGGTTCAATAGGACAGTGATGGAAAGAGCACAAAGTATGTTGAGCAGTGTTGGCTTGGAGGAGAAGTTTTGGGCTGAGAAAATTACATGTTATTTAATAAATTGTTCTCCTAATTCTACTCTTGTTGAGAAAACACCTTTGGAAGCATGGTCTAGAAAGAAGCCCTCTCTGAGACACATTCGTGTCTTTGGTTGTGAGGCATATGAATATTTGTCGAATGAAAAAATATCTAAATTGGAAAACAAGGTTGTTAAATGTATTTTTATTGGTTATAGTGTTGGCATAAAAGGATACAAGCTTTGGAATCCTGATACGGAGAAGGTTTTGTACAACAAAAGTGTTATTTTTCATGAGTTGAAGCCTTCTACTTTGGATTTGCAATCAGAGACAAAATCAAAAAATAAAAAGGATGTAGTTGAAATTTCTCTGACACCAGATAAAGAGGAATTGAAAATTCAAAATGTACCTGAAACTGAGGAGAGTTCAAGTAGTTCTGAGAGTTCCGAAGAAGAAGAACAATCTCAACCTCAACCCATGAGGAGGTCAACACGTGAAAGAAAGCAACCTGATAGGTATGGGTTTTCTATGTTAGATTCTACTTGTTCCTATGCTTTAATTTCTAGCACTGATGAGCCTAGGGCTGTTAAAGAGGCAATTAGAATGCCTGATTCAAACTCTTGGTTGGAAGCCATGAATGAAGAAATGGCATCATTAGAAAAGAATGACACTTGGAGTTTGGTGCCCTTGCCTGAAGGTAGAAAATTTGTTGGCTGCAAATGGGTGTTTAAAAATAAAATAGGTCTGGATGGCAGTGTGGAAAAGTATAAGGCGAGGTTGGTTGCGAAGGGATATTCCTAGGTAGAGGGAATTGATTATGGAGAAATTTTTTCTCCTGTAGCTAAGCTGACGTCTATCAAATTTATTTTGTCACTTGCAGTAGCGTATGACTTAGAGATTGAACAGATGGATGTGAAGAAAAAATTTCTTCATGGTGATCTTGAAGAAGAAATTTATATGTTCCAGCCTGAGCACTTTGTGGAAAAAGGTAAGGAAAATCTGGTTTGCAAGTTGAAAGAATCTCTGTATGGATTAAAAAAATCTCCTAGAATGTGGTACCAGAAGTTTGACACGTTTGTTTTTTCATTGGGATTTGTAAGATCAAAATCTGATCATTGTGTGTACTTCAAAGCTGAAAATGATTATGTTCTTATTATTGCTCTCTATGTTGATGATATGTTGTTCATAGGCAATAGTAAGTTAATGATTTATGATCTAAAATTTCAGTTGTCTGTAAAGTTCAAAATGAAAGATCTTGGTGCAGCTAGGTATATTCTGGGAATGGAAATAACCAAGGATAGAAAGAGTAGAAAAAATTGGCTCAGCCAGAGTAAGTATATTAATACAGTTCTGGAGATATTTTGTATGACTGAGTGCAAGAAGCTAGTTGTTCCATTTTTGTATGGAATGAAGCTATCTGTTGAATATTGTCCAAAATATCCTACTGAGATGGACATGACCAGAGTGCCTTATGCTAGTGCAGTTGGCAGTTTAATGTATGCAATGGTCTGTACAAGGCTAGACATTTCCCAAACAATGGGAGTACTTAGTCATTTTATGGAGAATCGTGGAAGGACACATTGGGATGCTATGAAAAGAGTGTTTAGATATCTAAAGGGCACTTCAAAATATGCTTTGTGTTACCATGGCAACTTGGTTGAATCGCAGAGGAATCTCAACATTCGTGGGTATGTGGATTCTGATTGGGCAGGGGACATTGACAGCAGAAGATCCACTAGTGGATATATTTTCATGATGAATGGTGGTGCAATTAGTTGGATGAGAAAGTGGTAGGCTGTAGTCGCTTTGTCCACTATAGAGGCAGAATACATGGAAGCTACACATGCCTGTAAAGAAGAAATTTTGTTAAAAATTTTGTGTTCTAACATTGGGTTTGATGTAGGGAAAATTACAATTTACTGTGACAGTCAGAGTGCTATTTTTCTGGCAAAAAATCCTACTTTCCATGCCAAGACAAAACATATTGATGTGCAGTATCACTTTGTACGAGATATGGTGGAGGATGGAAAGGTCTCTTTCAAAAAAGTGGATACTTTGGAAAATGTTGCAAATGCATTGACGAAACCAGTGAGCACAGACAAGTATAGGTGGTGTGCCAGTTCAATGGGCCTTGGTTCCCATGAATTTTAGTAGTTTTGTTGTGCTTTGGAGGTGTTAGTAAGATCTTCATCAAGTGGGAGATTGTTGGAAAATGTGTCTCAAACTTACTGGCATGAAACTCCTAAAAGAGAAAAATTGGTTAGACCCTCAGAATGTCTTATTGACTAGCAGTTGTGTTCTAAAATTCTGAAGAGTTTAGATTGGCATGACATTAGAACTGTCTTGCCGACGGAAGTCATCGGCAAGACATAGGCTATTAGAGTGAGATTCCTAACTTGTTCCAGTGGTAGATCTCTTGCCGATGGGTTGGTTCCTAGTGATCATTGGGGAGAATCTTGGTGACAGAAGACATCAGGGAGATATGAACCTTCAGAGTGACTTTAAGACTCATTCTGATAGTGCTAGTCTCGCCGATGGATTTGTTCATGTTGAATGTCGAGGAGATTCTTGCCGATGGACATATCAGAGTAACATGAAGAATCTATAAGAGTCTTAGCGATATAAATCTCTTGTTGATGGATTTGTTTTGGTGTGACTCTAGTCGATGATACTTGGTCGAGGTGACATGGAGGATCTATAAGAGTCTTAGCGATAGAGCGTGTCTAGCTGATAGGTTTGCATTCGATGTGACTCTTGCCGATAAGGACAGTTGGTTTCCTTGTGACATCGGGGAGACTTGAACTATTGTTCTGACTTCTCAGGATGTTGCCGATAGCATTGGTCTTGCCGATGGCTCTTGGATCGAGCACTTTGGCATTGGTGAAACGTAGTCTGGTGTCTCACCGAAATGTGATGCAGTTGAAAATTTTGACCGAACGACTGTCCTATGTGATCTATTTTGGACCAATGAGAGAAGTAGAAGGAGAACCATTGGTAGTTGAACTGTTGTGACCGTTCTTGTGTGGAAGATCAATAGACCGTGAATGACAGGATTATTCTCTGTAATGGTTGACGATGATGAATAGTTCAGTGGTGAAAGAGTTGTTTGATTGAACACGAATTGATCAGTGTGTGAATTCATTGTATGCTTCTGAGAGCATTGAAACAATGATGTTCTGTAAAAGGTTGATCAGGGAAATGTTGCTGCTGTAAAATTGACATTTGAAAGTGAAGTCTGATCTATGTATTCAATTATTTTTACTAAAATATAAAGAGGCTTTACTTGGTGTGGTGGGTTTTTCTCTTGTAAGGGTTTTCCCACGTAAATCTGGTGTCCAATTGTGTATGTGTCCATTTCTCTTTTTTGTTATTCTTTTCATGTGTATCTTATTGATTTGTAATTGCAAAATTTAAAGTCATATTTTCATTCTTCCCTAAGTTTTTGGCATTAGGAAAGTTTGTTCCACATCTTATCTTTCCTTACACAAAGAATACATGTAAGTCACAAATTATACACGTAAGTTGTAAATTATACACTTGAATACATGTAGCTCATATCTATTAAACCATGGATTTATAAAGTAAATATGGACACCATCGATAAAAAAGATTTGTATTAACCAAATAGCCATGTAGGCATACATCAATATATGTTGATATAAGTATAAAATATATACAAAATAGCCATATAGGTTTACAAGAATGCCATATAGGCATACAACAAAGGGCTCTAGAATCAAAAGTCATAGCTCTACATCCTCTCGAAATAAATTCTTTCCCTTTGCTTGTTGGCCAAATTGTGATAGGTCTATCACTCATTTATTCTGAGGCCGAGGAGTGCTCCTCCTAGGGTTTAGCTCCTAGTCAAGCTTTATCTGTTACAATAAGAAGTAAAGACATCAATATATAGAAATTACATTATAAAAATGATATATTTAACAAAATAATCACTTACCGCCAGTAGAAAATCTCTCTCCTTGTGGGAAATATTTGCATGCTCATGTTGTGGTGTGTTGAAGCCCTCTAGAAACCATCCAAAGAGAAATTAAACTACGAATCAATAATGGTTTGAATTTTCACTAACTAATAGCTATAACAAGAAATGTAAATTGAAATTTAGTAATCTGCATCATACCTCCTCCGTGAGAGCCATCAAGGACTCTATAGCAGATGAAATACTGAGCTCCATTTCCCTATGAACATTTAGAGGTGTATCAACTTCCAACATCTGAAAAGAAAAAAAATAAAATTCAATCACGAAAAACTACAATAGTGATCCATTTCATGGCTTATAATGTATGAGATAATGAACAAAAATGTGAGTACTTATTAAACTATATATTTATAACTATCATGCTTACTATTTTCCCTATCCATAGCTTGCTCGAAAGCACTTTTTTTAATGCTTTTACCCATAGCAGCAAGGTGGTGAACCGTTTGATAAAATGCTTTCGTAGACATGTACGATAATTGTGGTAGCTTAGAGAAGGAAGTGAACTGTATGAAAAAATTCCTAAAATAAATGGGGTCTCATGGTGATGGAATGTCATTACAAACAAATGTGTCGTGGCATTTCATCACCATAAGACCACATTTCTTTGAGGCATTTTTTCAAACAGTTCATTTCCTTCTCTATGGTATTCTACTGGGATGGGGTGGATGGTATAGTGTGGTCTTGGTTATGAGATGGAGGGAGATCATGACATGAAGAGGGAGGGTGGGGACATGAACAAGTGGAATAAAAGGTGGAAGGTTCCATGGATTGATAAATTGAGGATGAGGACCTTGAAAATAATTTGGAGGTGAATTTTGGCTAAAGGGTTGGTTTCTATTCTTCAGGTAGTGAGTTGTTCAAAAAAAATCCTAAGAGAAATATGGTCTCATGGTGATGGAATGGAATTCCATCACCATGAGACCACATTTCTTCAAGGCATTTTTTCATACTACTCACTGCCTTGACTATGATATTGCTTACTGTTGCCCAATTTTCACCTATGGGCTCAATCAGGCAGGACAAATTGTGTCTCAGATGTCCAAGTAGGCCAGATGGGACATTTGCATCAGGGGTTAAATCATACATCTGGTGCTAGGTCATGGGGAACTCAGTTGGAGAGCCTGCCTTAGTCAAGCTACAGAGAGTGGTCTTGCCGAAAGGAAGAAATCTGCGCTCAGGGAAATAGATTCGTTTCGGGGAGATGTCTCGGCGACTTATGAGAGTCTTGGCAAAAGGAACATCATCAAGTGAGGTTTTGCTACAACTAGCAGGCATCGGCCAGATGTTTCGCCAATGAGGGGGAGTCTCACCGAAGCGTATGGAGGTCTCGGTGAAGCAGCTATCGTCGTCTAGATGTCTCACCGATCTGGGAAGTCTCACCAAAGTAGAATGCCTTTGGTGTATATGTGGGAGCTTCGCTAGGAGGTCTTACCAATGGTGTGAGGTCTCACCAAAATGAGGCGGCGTCAGCAAAGGAAGCGAGCTTCACTGAAGGGTTTGGCTGAAGACAAAGGTCTCGCCGACAATCATTCACAAGGCTGTCAGCGAGGAGGAAGATATATTGCCTTCGGCAAAAGGGTCTCACCGAAGGATGGAGGTCTCCCCAACTCTAAAGGCTCTCGATGCAAAGGTGTGTTCGCTGAGACCTCTCGGCAATAAAGAGGAGTCTTCCCGACTGAATTGAGCCTTCGCTAAAGTAAGGTGCCTTTGGCATAGGGTCTCACTGACTGCTTGTGGTCTCGCCGAAAAAAATGGCTCGATGAAATGAATGTTGTCGGTATAATATGGTGGTTTTGCCATAGGGTCTCAGTGATGCAGATGATGAAGAAAGCTCACTGAAGTATTTTTCCCTCGGCAAGAGGTCCTGCCGAGAGTAAAGGTCTCCCTGACGATGAGATGAGTTCATCGTGACATCTTGCCTTCGTCAAAAGGTCTTGCTGACTCATGGTCTCGGCATAAAGAAAGTAGATTCGCCATGATGTCTCAACAAAAGAACGAGCTCCTACCGAAGGATGAAGGGTCTTGATATGTGTTTTTCCTTCGGCAATAAGTCTCACCGACACCAAAAGGTCTTGCCGATGTGGATGACATTGTTATATAAGCTCGGTGAAAGGGGGCGCTATCCACTGGATGTCTGGCCGAATGCGGAGGGTCCTGCCAACAGGGGGAGCCTTCGGTATAATATTCCGAGTTCGGGTAGAAGTCTCCCCGACCCGATGATGTCTTGCCGATTGTTGTGTACAAGTGATATGAGCTCGCCGAAATGTTTTGAGCTCGGCAAGATGTCTCACCGATGCTTGCTTATCTCGCCGACCCGTGGGAGTCTCATCAAAAGGAATGAACGAAGATCAGGGAGAGCAGAGTATGCTTGGTGAGAGGTCTTGCCGAAGGATAGAGGTCTTAACGATGGAAGAGGTGATATCAATGACTTTTGGGCTCGCTATGAACTCTCATTGATAGTTTCAAGCTATGCTGATAATTGTAGGAAGGTATAATCGCATCGGGGAGACACGATTAGTGTCTCATCAACATGCGATTCTGCAGAGAGAACTTTTGACCACCTGAAGAATCTATGTGGCATCCGTCAACCAATCTGATGGAGCTAGAGGTGGGCCGTGGCAGTCTAACTGGGGAGAAGAAGATCAACAAGGCGAAAGAAATGTGGATCGGCTCTGAGCTCAGGAGGCATTCAATGCAGCGCTTCAACAAGGGATTCACGCGGTGGACACAAGGAGCAGAAATAAATACGGTGGTTGCAGAAAGATCTGAGGAAGACCATTCATGGAAGTGACTCTTCACCGACATGGTCAACAGGGACACACTTGAATGCAGCATTAATTTCATGCAAAAGATCTAAGGGGGGTTTTCCTGAAGTCAGATATTTTGTAAGCCCTCAGGGGCCGACATCTTTTTTGTATATAAGGCATTTTTTGCCTCTTTGTAAGGAGTTCGGATTGTGCATTTTCTGGAGTCAATGATTTTTAACAATCCTCTCTCAGCTGATGTATGCTTTGTAGCTCAACTAGAATCTGGAATAAAACACAGAGTTTACCTTGGAAGCTAGTGTTAATGTTTGTATTACTCTCAATTCTGTATTTTTAGATTATGCAAGTTCTCAACCGTGTTTTTCTAAAATATGTATTCATACCTTAAAGCTGTGAAATTCATCTTTCCTTCTTAAGATATGTATGTAGAGCAATCCTTTTAAGAATAGTGCATAATTCTAAAGGGGTCATGTTGAATAAGTGAAATACTAACCATTAGCTTCTCAGTGTATGTTCATCTTGTTTTCATTTCATGATTTCTTATCGATTTGGTGTATCACCATAGGAGTAGTTTTCAATTTATGTACTCCTTCTCCCTTTCCCTTTACAGATCAGTAGCTAGGTGATACCAAAGGAAGTCGGCCTTCTCTGAAGGTTCATTTCAATCTTAGGTGACCCATAGCCTTGAAATGATCCCATGTTTCTTTAGGAAGCTCAGTTTTTATAACTTTGCATAGGGTGCATTTCTAAGAGACAACACTTACTACTATGCTTTGATAGATTTTTTCCAAGCATCCATAGTTTGTTGGAAAGCACCTATTTTAGGCTTTTAGCCATAGCAGCAAGGAAGTGAGTAGTTTGATAAAATGCTTTGGTACACATGTATGGAAAATTTGGTAGCATAGAAAAGGTGGTGAGTTGTTTGAAGAAATTCCTTGAAGAAATGTGGTCTCATGGTGATGGAATGGCATTCCATCACCGTGAGACTAAATTTCTTTGAGGCATTTTTTCAAACTACTCTCTACCTTGTCTATTCTATTGCTTACTATTATGCTTTGATAGATTTTTTCCAAGCATCCATAGTTTGTTGGAAAGCACCTTTTTTAAGCTTTTAGTCATAGCAGCAAGGAAATGAACTATTTGATAAAATGCTTTGGTAGACATGTATGGAAAATGTGGTAGCATAGAAAAGGTGGTGAGATATTTGAAAAAATGCCTCAAAGAAATTAGGTCTCATGATGATGGACATCACCATGAGACCACATTTATTTGAATCATTTTTTCAAACAACTCATTGCCTTGTCTATGCTATTGCTTACTACTATTCTTTCATATATTTCTTCAAAGCATCCATAGCATAGACAAGGTAGCAAACTATTTGAAAAGATGCCTCAGTAAAAAGTGGTCTCATGGAATGCCATGACAAGCAAATGCAATTGGAAGCTGCTCCTACTTATTACTTATTCTATGTGAAGTAATTGCATCACTGCTTATGTTAACTTTCTAAACAACTATATTTTAGTTGAAATGTTGTCATCTATCAACATCTAGTTATTAGTTATGGAATGTGAATTAATGCTTTAAGTTTGAAAGATGTGCAATGCAATGTAATCAACGATATGAATATAAACTACACAAATCTATTAAGTACAGTGCATTAATTAAACTCTTTATTTTATTACCTATGTGTAGGTTTGTGTAAATCCACTGGCACTGGGAGGTGTTCCCATGAAACCTCCAATATTAGCCTATTCAACATTCAAAATTGCATATTAGAATACCATTCATAAAACAATGCTATTAACATGTAATAAATTTATAATTGTTTACTAGTTACATACCTCAATGGTAGATCCAGTGGAGTAATAAGCAGGTGTAGGGCCAGTGTATCCAGTATCAACACTATGACCCTAAAGTTTTATCAAAATCATAAACTATATTAGCTAATATTACATTTCAAAATTGAAATTTAATAAATTAAATTCAATGAACATGCTAACATTTACCTGAGTATCGATGCCATAGGCCAAATTCAAAATATCAGTTTCCCTCACCATCTCCATAGTTGTAGAGGTATCCTACGTACCAACCTCCTGAGTGTTAGTGGGGACATATGAACAAGTCACCCCGCAAGCCTAACACAGATGTGGTCGAAGCCCAGCACTCGAAGACTCCCCTAGCTGGCATTGTAGTATAGGGTTGGCATGTTGGATGACACTTTGGGTCAAAGAGTTGATGACCTGCAAAGTGTCTACCTTGGCACTCTCCTTCGCAATAGAAGGGATAATGATGTGCTCATGAGGCGGCCTAGTGAGAGGTCATCTCGCTTGCCGCCTAGGATCCTAATGTGCACCGGGTCTATCTTGAGTTGACCCCCCACCTCTCCCCTGCAATTCCCTCATATCAAAATAATTCAAGATTTTATTTAGGATGAACTCACAATATAGTTTCCTCATAAAATATTGTGGGACTCTGCAATTGTTGCATGGTGGGTAATCAAAAACCATGTACCACCTATCCCAAAAAAAGGTTTGAATCTATTGGTGGTGGCACCAATGGATAGGAAACCTCTTCGCATTGAGGCTAATATTTGCATATTTGTGTGGGTCAGTGAATAATGAGCACAAATCTAATTTTGTAATTTTTAGATCTTTTACATCTTTATATGATAATTTATCCCGGTAATAATCCCTAGCTACCTACCTCCTATCTTTCCAACTAGTTAATTGTTTGTTGATTGAATCTACCTGTTTTAACATTTCTTTGAGTGAATTTGCAAGGGTTTTTCTTTCCATGGTTGAATTGTTTGGATCGTTCAACCTCGTGATTAACTCAATTTTTTTTTATTGTTTTCAATTTCATTCATTAAATTTTGTTGAGTGCCAAAAGGATGTTGAGGGATTGGTGGAGGAGATTTTTGTTGTGGTTGTTGAACTTAAGGATTTTGTTGATGTTGTTGTTTCTTTGCTTGTTGAGGATTTTGTTCCTATTTTTGTTGCTCTGCTTGTTGAGGATTTTGAGGAGGGTTTGTAGGTTCATTAACATCTCCTACAAATTAAACAAATAAATATCAAAAACAACCCAAAACTAACAAATTCAAAACAAAAAACAAGAAATCCTTACCTCTTAGACCTCCTTGTCGACGTGGCGGCATACTAGTGATGAAACAACAACAATTTGATGAAAAAACTTGCAAGATGACTCCTCCTAGAATGCGAGCATGCAAATGAAGGGTTTTGGCCATGGGTAGAAAAAAATAGTCATAATGAAAATGAATTCGATTTCTTTTTTTTTTCTTTTAATGGCTCATAACGCGAGCGCATTATAACACACTCATGTTATGAGCTATCAATTTAAAAAAAAAAAAATTGGCCACAAATTGGCCCCCCATCTTTTTGCACCCACCCAAAAGGTAAATAAAAGGTAAAAATAAGGACACATTTAGCCCTCAGCATTTCCCCCCAGCTTGGGGTTTTGTATGCCCTCATGTAAAAGGACATAGGATACAAAACATACAATTTCTACATTATGTTGGAAATCTCTTTAAACCACAACTGTTTGAGCACATGCATTTGATCTCATGCTCCTGAATGGGCATAAAAGATGCATTGGTGATTTTTGCTAGCTCAAGTGTCACCTTGAGTTGATCTATCTCTATTGCTTGTGAAGAATTAAGGGACCCTGCATCTTGGACCTATGTTTGTAAAACCTAATTCTCTTCAGCTAACTTGGTTACTAGCTTTTGTAATCCTTGAATTTCCTCATTTTTCAATAGAGGGTGTTATTCTTCAAACTCTTCCTCTACCTCCTTTTCTATCTCTTGTTTTTCTTCTTAATTTCCAGTGTGAGGAATTTCAAATTCTCCAACTCCCTGATTTATAAAATTTTCTAGGTTTTCATCACTTGCTTGTTTAGTTGGCATAGGCTCATCGTGAATGGTGTTTCCATCATGAATACCCTCTTTGGAAATTGACATTTATTCTAAAATCAGATAGTTTTGTTGAGGCATTTCAATGTCTTGCTCAAGCTTCATTTTATCTATTTTAGTGGCCATATAACTTTCTTGTGTCTTCCTTATTTTAATCCTCCTCAACTCCCTAGAGGTTGCCTCTGTCTTTTTAGTTTTACGGAAGATTGTAGTCAGGATTGTCAAGTCACCAAACTCATTGGTTTTCTTAGGGCTCAAAACATCACTAGCTACATTGGCCAAGTTTGCTAATTTATCCATTGTAATAGCTGATGATTTTTCCTTATCATGAGAAACTTCTAAAACATTAGCTGAGGTCGACCCACTATTCAGTTTCCTCTTACCCCTAGAGTTTGGTGTACTAGTTTCAATAGTTTTAACACTTGTATTTTTAGCACTTGAGTTCTTGAAATGTTTACTGCATGACCCTAGGGTTTGTTTAGTGTGTTTCACAGAAACCTGTTTCTTTGAGGAGCTAGGGGAATCCGACTTAGAGACCTCATAAAAATATTTTTCATCTTTACTACCCTTGTTCGAACTTGTATGTTCAGACTCCTCCTTTTTAGAGTTGCAAGGAGATTTCTTTGTATTGGGAGAGCCCTCTTTTGCAGAATTTTCTGGGGTGTTAGAGAGGTCTTCCTCAACAATTTTTTCTAGGGTATCGTCTCCAACAAATGAATCCCAGCCTCTTGGAGGAGAATACTTCTTTAATTCCCTCACAATCAATAGTTTAATGAGCCCATGATGGGATAAATAATTCTTACTTCCTTTTTGAATTACTTTTCTCATTTGGGATATAGAGGAATAAAGAAAGAATGGAAAATTCATATCAAAACCCCATCAGATATGCAACATAAGTCAAAAATGTTTGGAATATATATACACATACCTACCTTCACAGGTTATGTACTGAATGATAAAATTTTCTACATCATCCCAAGGATGCATGAGTGAGGCCAACTTCATTCCTTACCCAAATACTACTTCAACAATCTCTCCTCGTCACAAAAACTTCTTACAAAGGGAATTAAGATCTTGCACCCGCTTTGAATAATTAGGGAAATAGTTCTCTCCTATGAGAAGAAAACTAGAGACATATGCTATGGTCTCCACCATGATAGGGATAGCCAAACCATGGACCCTTTCTTGATTTCTATAACATTTTATTACGAATTCTCGTGCAAGCTTATCATCATACCCCCTCAGTCTCTTGAAACATGTATCCCACCCTGCTTGTTTAAATATTTTATACGCTTCAACAACTGCCAAAGCCCTCAATTTATCCATGGTTGTGGGATCAAAATGGTGTCGGTAATCTCCTGCCATCATGCTACCAGGAGGTTCACTCAAACTGGAATAGTTTATTGTTTTCAAACCAGAATAGTTTACAAACAAAACCTAGCAACAAATGCAAAAACTGCTACTAGTAGGGAAAAGAGTATTGGGAACAGTTCGAAATAGATTATGGATAATAGATGAGGTAAAAATGGAAAGTAAAAAGTAACTAAGTTTGGATAGTGGTTTGCAATGGTAATTATGGAAGGTTATGGTTTACACGAATAATGACAGGGTAATAATGTTATGAAATAGTCGAGGTTAGGTAATAAAGATTTACAACATGCCAAATAGTATGTCTTGACAAAAAAAATTAAATAAAATGAATGTGGTATCGATATGATTTGATAGTTCTCGGATATGAAATGGATACGATTGGATAGTTTACCCCCCAGCTTGTCATGTGACCCGTCTGTGAGGTATGTCACTATTTATTAAAGAAAATAAAATATATGAAATAAAACAACAAAGAGAAAATAAAAACTCAAACATACCAATACCGAACCACCATGTGTACGGAAGGTCGATGTGGAAGCAGACGCATGAGGAACTAACAAAATAGAAGATGGGACCGATCAAATCACATGGTCGGTGCAGTCGTGAAGATGTCAGTAGGGCAGTGTCCTTAGCTGAGAATGGGGCAACATAAAGTGATGATGAGGATAGCACATTGGAAAATGCACCATCACATGTATACAGTGCCAAGGTGGATGGGTACGAGAAAGATGAAAGGGAGTGCCACAAATTCCACACCACCACGTTTAAAGTAAAATGAATAAACAATAGCAAAAGTAGGGCATCTAGTAAGTAAATGGCATGAAGGTGTCAACAGAACATACAATCAATGAAGGAGGAAGCGTATTTGGAAATGATGGAGTGCCTGAATGGAAGCATGGAAAGCCCTCAGAATGTGCAAGATGATAGCAACACTAGGAAGGAGGTGAAAGAACCACAAACAAAAGGAGACAAACACCAATCAACAACATCTACAAAAAGAACCGAATAAGAACTCATGTCCTTAAAATGACAGGAACCAAGTCTCAAGATAACTGGGTAGAATGAAGCACATAGAAAGGTGATGTACCTAGTTGAAAAGAAAAGTTTGATGTCCAAAAGTCACCCTCAAACAATAGAAAATGAAAAATCATCTTTTGTGCACCAAAGAAGAAAGAAGAACAAGGGCTATGGAATGTATAATGAAGTTCCTATCACAAAAGTGACAAGAATGTTGTAGCTTTTTTTTTTCTTTTTTTTTCATGACAACAGACCATCAAGGCTGGTTTTCAATTTGTCACCACCTAGAGGTGCTGGGAAATTAGTTTTCACCCCTAAGATTATTTTGTAGTTAATATTTTTCAGAATCCAGTTTTCAAATATTAACTGGCCAACAATGCCTAAAGGTTTTCATTGTTGGATCTTTTATTGCATTTTTTTCAGTTGTAGAAAGTACCTAAGAGGTACTTGAAGAGGCAAAAGGAATCCTATTAAGAAGATGGACTTCCTTTGGAAAATGCAAGACAAAGTCCTCCCGAGAAATAGCCTTCTTATACAACTTCAAACGGTGACCATTGAAAATTAGAGCCATACAGTCGGAGTCCACAATGTGAAGCTTGACTACACCATTGTCGTAGACCATCTCAATTTCGTAAGGCTCGAGCCACTGAGTGTGGAAATTTCCCTTAAAATCCTAGAAATGGGATTCATACAAGAGTTCCCAATCACTTGGTTGAAATGACCATTGTCAAATGAAATGACCATGCCAAAGAGCACATTGTTTCTGAAAAATATTTATGTGGAAAAGTGCTTGTTGATGAAGTTCATCCAATGAGTGAAGTTGTACAATTCATTATTTTTGTGTATCAGTTAGGCTCATACCCAATTGGAGCACGGTGCAAAGATTTTTCACTTCAAACTCAATAGGAAGAACAACTCTCTTACCATAGACAAGTTCATAAGGTGTCAAACCAGTGGTGGTTTTCCACGTCATGTGGTAGGCCCACACCACTTCAAGAAGTAACGCGGCCCAATCCCGTTTATAGAGGGAAAATTTCTTGGTAAGAATGTTCTCAAGTTCTTTGTTGGTAACTTCAACCTGGTCATTGGCCTGATAGGGTGAATACTTGCGATGTTGAATCTCATACTCATGAACCAAAGCAGAAATAAGTTCAAATGTAAACTATGGACCCTAATATGTGACTATCTCTTGTGGAACATCGAACCAGGTAAAAATATCAGAATAGAGAAAATAAGCTACCTTAGTATCCCTTGCATGCTTTAGGGCAACAACTTCAACCCACTTGGTTACATAATTTGTGCAAACAAGGATGTATTCCTTGTTCCTCGATGGTAGGTTGTTTGGTCCAATGAAGTCAAGCCCTTATTTTTTAAAGGGCTCAATGGACAACTGAGGATGCAGGGGCATTTCATCTAAGCATGTGGGGCGGCCCATATGCTAACAATTATCACAGTGATGAACATAATGTTTACAATCCTTATGGATTGTAGGCCAATAGTAGCTTGCAGTTAAAATCTTTTGGGTAGTCTATTGAGCAGCAAAATTTCCTTCGTAGGGTTCTATGTGGCAGGAACAAAGTATATCAAAGACATCATCTTCGGATACACATTGATGCATGATGTTTTCAATGTCATTTCAAAAGAGCAATCCACTGATCCATGTGTACTGACCATTGATTCCAACCAACTTTCAATGTTCCCTCAGAGAGAAATGAGGTGGAAACTTGCAAGTAACTAGGTAATTCGCAATGTTAGCAAACCATGGAATTTTTGCTGATATAGCAAAGAGATGCTCATCTGGGAAGGCATCATCAACTAGCACTAGTTCATCTTCCTATTGTTGTAATCTGGACAAAAAGTTTGCAACCACATTCTCCTGACTAGGCTTTTCAAGTATAGTAATGTCAAATTCCTGAAGCAAAAGTAATCATCAAATAACTCTACCAATCACAACAAGTTTATTCATTAAGAATCATATTGTAGAATGATCAGTATGAACAAACATTTTATATCTAGTAATATAATGACAAAATTTATTGATTGCATAAAAAACAGCTAGAAACTCCTTTTCAGTTACTGTCTAATTTACCTCAACTCCCGTGAAATTCTTATTGATGTAGTAGATGAAATAGAAAAGATTATCTTATTTATGTCTGAGCATAGCTCCCATGGAACAGTCTAAGGCATCAGTATGAATATGAAAAGGAAATTCCTAGTTTGGACCTCAAAGTACTAGTGTGGTTACAAGCTTGTTCTTAATGGTTTCAAAGGCTTAACATTTTGGTGTCCAAGAGAAAATGACATCTTTTGCTAACAAGGAAAACAAGGGGGAGGAAATCTTACTAAAATTTTGGATAAACCTCCTATAATACCCTACATGTCCTAGAAAGCTACGCACATCCTTTTGGCTAGTAGGTGTAGGCAAGTCCTTAATGATTTGTATCATTTTGGGATTGACTTGAATACCCTTGGAAGAAATATAATGACTAAGTACTATCCCTTCTGTCATAAGCATATGGAACTTTTCATGACTTAATGATAAATTAGTGTCTATACAATGTTTAAGTACCTTTTCTATAAAAAATTAGCCTCTTCATAAGTTTTACCATGGATAGTAAAATCGTCCATATACACCTCAACACAATCATTTACAAGATTTGCAAAAATCCTCAAAATTTCCCTTTGAAAAGTGGCAGGGGCATTACATAAACCAAATGGAAAAACATTATAGGAAAAGGTGCCCCAAGGACAAGTGAAGGTGGTCTTGTCCTGGTCTTCAAGTGCTATGTGAATCTAGTTGTAGCCGTTGAACCCATCCAGAAAAGAAAAGAACTTTTTACCTACAAGAGTGTCCAACACTTGATCAATAAATGGTAATGGAAAGTGGTCCTTTTTAATAGCTTTATTAAGTGCTCTATAATCAACACAAATTCTCCACTTACCATTCTTCTTAGGAACCATGACTAGAGGAGAGACCCACTGACTATCAAAAATAGGATATATGAACCCAACATTAACAATTTTTGTAACTCCTCCTTTACTATTTCATGCAAGACAGGGTTAAGTCATCGTCATGGTTGCCTAACTGGGTGACTACCTTCTTCAATATAAATATGGTGTATACAAGTGTCAAGATGAATGCCACACATGTCTTGGTATTCCCAAGCAAATTCATCTTTATGATTTCTAAGCAAGGTAATGAGATCTTGGATTTTTTCAATGGTTAAATGTGGATTAATGTTAAGTGTACAACCAGGTAAAATCCATGGCCTCTGATTGTGTAGGTGAATTAATGGATAGTAGTTGTGAAGTGGATGGTGTATTGCTATAATTTTGTGTCTTGGCACCGGCACAAGAAAGTTCATTTCGGCAAGACTTATTTGATGTCACAGCGATTGGGATCCATCTCCAGGCATCATTTGACATGACACACATGTTGTTTCGGTGATAGAAAGAGTTCACTATCGACATAAGTTATTCCATCACTATGTGGTCTTAGCGATATTGGTATGTCACACCGATTGAAGATTAAAATGCAAACTCGTCGGCAAGAGCTTAAGGCTTCGACATGAGGTTATAATGATTATGCAATATCACACCGATCGATGGTGAATGGATGCATATCGGAAAGAGTCAGGGTTTTCAGAATAGGTCTCGGTGAAGTATTTTTTGTCTCACCGACATCACATATGGGATTCACTTCAGCCAGACTTGGAGTATTCGGTTTAACATCTCAGCGAACTCCTCTTGGTCTCACCGACTAGTGCATGTGGAAGGATATCAGTATAGTGTAAAACTATCGGTATGAAGTTACAGCGAGATTGCAATGTCACACCGACCACCATTGGAGAATTGCCTTCAGCAGGACATTCTGGAAGTCTCGGCAAACAGGAATGATCACATGGGATTTCGGTAAGACTCATGAGTTTTGATGTAGAGTCTCTGCGAACCCGTCAAGTCTTGGCGACTAAGTCTAATGAGGGGCTTTCGGCGAAAGGTTTCTAATGTCTTAGCGACTCAGAGTGGATAAAGCATTTTGGTATAAGGTTACCTCTTCGGTATAATGTTATAACAAACCCTATGGGTCTCGCCGATGAAACATAAAGGGATTTTGTCGGCATAAGATCTGGATTGTCTCAACGACACACAAGTGAATGAAGACTTTCTGAAAGACATGGTGTGCTCTACAGGAGGTCTCCCCGACAACATAATGTTATAGCGATGCACATAAGGAAATAGGTTTCTATCGGTGTGAGAACATTAATGTCTTGGCAATCTATTGTGAACTCGGGATGTTTCGGCAAAACAAGAGGCAGTCTACATAATGTCTCCCTGAAAGTTGAAGGCTACAGCGACACGGGATGAAAGGATGTCTTTCAGTAGAACGAAGCATCATCTACGAGAGGTCCCCCTGAGAGCGATAAGTCACGGTGACTTGGAAATGTTAAAGTCTTTCGGTGGAACACTGCGAAATCTACAAAGCGTCTCCCCGACAGTAGGATGTCACAACGACAGATAGAAGGATGCTTTCGGTGAGAGAATCTTTAGGCTACAGCGATAGGGAATGAATAATACTCTAAGGAAGCCTATCGATGAGACATGATGTATTCATTATGTGTTCTTCCCGACTCTGATGGCTCTTGGAAAAAGCGATATCTAAAGGGATTGTTTGGCGATTTAATTGCCTTCAGCAGAACTATATTGTTGTCTCAGCGAATAGTTACGAAGACTCAAAAATATGTGGTCGTCATCATGGATTGGCATCAAATCTTAGAACGGTTACATAACAGGATATTATCGAGTTTTTTTTTGAGCTGTTGCATTTTTTATTTAATGGATATAGTTGCATACAGACTTCTTTGGTTGGTATCGAATCTCTGGCAAGGTATTCTCTGAGATTTTAGAGGTTATGATTTTCTGTTGTAGGTAGACATGGCTTTGATGAAAATCTTCCAGTTACAATTTGAAATCTCCTGACTCAACGCAAAAATTAAAGCTTTCTGGATATGCATTACTCTGATTTTTACCATCATCTACAAATCATCATTATCCAGTTTCAGATTCTAAAAATAGCAAGAGAGGTTCAGAATCTTGTGAAAAATGCTTGTTGAAGATTTCTTGATAACAGACATACTTGAAATGTATATAAAAACCAGTGTTGAAAACTGTGAAGATGTTGCTGGCCTGTAATTCTGAGATAGTTATTCTGGTCGTAATCAAGAGAGGGAACTAGATGTAATACTGGAACATTGCTCCTAGAGTATTAGAAGCAGAGTGTTATGAACTTAACTGTAAACAGAGAGATCCTCTGATATATTTTTATTGTAATTCTGTAATCTGAGTAAGGGGTTGGTGCTCCTTGAGATTGGAGTAAGGGGTTGGTGCTCCTTGAGATTGGTGTCTCTAAATGAGTGGTTGGTGCTCCTTGAGTTGGTGCTCAGAAATTTAGCCTATAAGGCATTGTTAAAAGTGGTTTTGAAGATTAAGCCAGTAAGGTAGTTTAGGAGTGGTTTTTCTACCCCAAGGGGGTTTTCCACTCAGCAAATCTTTTGTATCTTGGTTCTTCTGTGTGCTCTCTACTTTTCTGTGTTGTTGTTGTTTCAGTTCTCTGTTGGGTTTATTACTTTTCTCAATTCTGTTTATGAATGATTACATTCAACTCATGAATGCATTAATCAAAATAATATTGAGATCAAAACTGAGCTATGTTTTTGAATATGTGAAAATTGGTCAAATCTGTTAAGACACTGATTCAACCGCCCCCCTCTCAGTGTCATTTTAACTCCAACAATTGGTATCAGAGCCTAGGGTCCTCTAATAGGTCTAAACCACCTAGGATTGTTCCTAGTTTCTTGGAGTAGTTTGGTAAATATGGGAAAGAACAGAAGGAATAAGGGAAAAAGATGTTCTCAAAAAAATGTTGATCATCATGTTCAACCTGAATTCATAAACAGTAGCTCTGAAATGGTAGAATATCCTAGATCTGGAACTCCTCAGTTTGAAGGAACAAACTTTATTATATGGAAACATACTTACATTCTTTAGGATCTGAAGTGTGGGAAGCAGTAGAAAAGGGTTGTACTACATCTGCAACATCTCCTTCCTCTCTTAAGGAGATGAAAGCTCTTGAATTCAATACGAGAGCTATAAATGCTATTCTTAATAACTTTCCAAATAAACTCATTACAAAAGTCATTCATTATAGTAGTGCTAAGGAAGTTTGGGACAAGTTGACTGAAATGAATCAGAATAGTGAGTTACAAGAGGAGATATCTTTTGATACTGAAATAAGTTGTGAATCATCCGAGAGTGAAGAAGGTGTAAACCTTTATAATTTTGAAAAGAAGTCCAGGGAGATCATTAATGAATATTTAGATGATCAAGAAACTTGTGTAAATGTAGATCAATCTTTGGATGAAGTTAACTCTGAACTGGAATATGATGAACCAAAAAGTGAGGTTGATTTGGAAGGTGAGCTCCTATGTGCCTTAGATACTATTAAACAGCTTAGAAAAGAAAACCAGTTGTTAACAAGATAGCTTCAGCAAAAAGAGAGTCTGGAAGTCAAGTTAAAAGACAAGGATGAGTTGTGTAATAAACTAGAAAATGAGATTGATTCTTTAAAGAAATATTCAGATAATGATTCCTTGTTAAAAGAACTAACTCTTAAGGATGATATAATTATAAGTTAGAAAATTGAAATTGAATAATATAAGAGGATTGCAGATGTTGTGAGATCTGATTTGGAGATTAAAAAGATTGTTTGTCTAAAACTTGAAGAAGAAGTAGTTGCTTTAAGAAAAGAGCTTGAATGTATCAATGCTCAATCTGGTAAAATTCAGAAATTTGATCATAGTACTAATATATTGAATGATATGTTGAGCAAGCAAAAGCATTCTAAAGATCCTACAGGAGTTGGATATGAGGTTGGACAAAGCTCTACAGACAAATCTAAACATGAAACAGTGTTTACTACTTCAGATGGAAAGAAGTTTACAGCCAAGCAAACACCAAGAATGAAGGTTGATCTTGGTTACAGTATTGCTGCATCAAAGGATAACATTGACACTAGAAGACAATCTAAAGGTATTAATAGAGAAAAGAAAAATGTCTTCAGATCTTCAAATCCTTGGCATGATCATTCTTTCAGGTATAATCATTCTTTCCAAGGATATTGTTATGTTTGTAATGACTATGGTCATAAGGCAATTGATTGCATAAGATGGTCAAATAAGAATCATTCTAATGTCCCTAGAAATAAGGATGTGGTGTGTTACAACTGTAACAATTTTGGTCACTTGAGAAGAGACTGTAGAATAAATACAAGTGAGGATAATGTAGGGAACAATGCTGGAAAAGTCTATAGGAAGTCTTCTATTTCTCAGAACAATCACAAAGTCATTTGTTTTAGATGTAATAACACTGGACATAAAGTACAGTAATGCGGATTCAATAGAAAGACAGGAACTTCAAGCAAACAAGTGAAAAAGTCTTCATTGGAGTGGAGAAGAAAGATCAATCAAGATGACAAGAAGTGAAATAAAGATTCTTATGAGAAAACCCCTTGTGCACTCCTTGCACAAGTGTTGCCTTCCAGGTCTTGAGAAGAAGCAAAGACTCAGGGGGAGTCTATTATGGTAATATATTTTACCCCTATGGAGTCTAGAATGAGGTATGACATCTTGTATTTGCTTTTGGTAATTTACAAGGAAGAGAAATGGCTTAAATTCCTTAACCTTTTGTTATTTCTGACAAAGGTAATCATCTGATTTGAAAGGTAATGGATAAATATCTGCATTAAGGAGTGTTTTTGCTTGGTCTAGTTGACTGTTTTCAGAAGGTTTTGGAATGACAGTGCACTTTGTCCTTAAATGAACTTTTTGGATGCTTGGGCTTTGGAAATAATGGTATGTTCTTATGACATCTTTGAGTGGTGTGGAGATATATAGGTGAGTTCCTCAACATATTAAAGTTAAGAAAGCCTTTGTTTTTTTAAGGGATGTTGATGGAATTATCATTGGAGAATGGTGATTGAAAAACATGTTTGATGTTATGAATTATTTATGTGATGATATTATTCGATGTTGCATGAAGAAGCTGAGTTAATATTGTGTGTTGAATGAAGATACTTACAATGTCTTTTGCAAGATGGTATGACATAATTGAGTGTTTTGGTCTTCTGAGTATGATACAGTGATCTAAGTAGGTTGCTACAGCAGTCATGAGAACTGTGTATGTTCATGGGATATGCTCTATTATTTGTGTTCAATGAAGGAAGGTGACTGGTAGTATTAACCTCATCATGAATGGCTGGGACTTATTTTTGAACTTTGAAATTGAGTGCAAGTTATTTAAATGAAAGCTGCTTGAATTCATGTTTTTGGTAGAAACAAAAGGAGAGAGTTTTGGTGTGCTGCCTTGAAGAAAGATTATTTGCATGATGTTATTAAGTTTCTGATTTCGAAGTGGGAGTTATTGCATAGGTTGTTACTGCTGATTTCTCTGATAATTTTTGTGCATTTGAAGTGAGTGAAGTTGTGCTGTTACAGAATGATGCTCTATCTTGCATTGGTGATGTGAAGTTAAACAATATGGTTGTTGCACTATTGCTCCATTTGCAGCCTGTTCTTATTGTACTTGGTTGGCTTCTCAGTTGTGTTTTCTGGCATTGCACATTCTTCTCCTCTATCCTTTGTCATTGAGGAAAAAAGGGGGAGAGTCATTTGTGTTTTGCCATCAAGGACAAAGGGGGAGTTTGTTGGATCTCAGTTGTGTTTATAGTTTGTCCTTGATGTCAAAATCTCTTTCAGTTGGTTCTCTTTGATGATCAGTCTCAGTTTGAATCTATATGATTTATTATGGCACTTCTTTGATGTCTCTTGGCTATTACAGAAAGTTATTTGTTATGGTTCATTTTCATGGTGATGAGTTTTCTGGTTCAAGTTATGAATGCTACATCTTTGACTGACAGAGTTTGAAAGATGGTTTCTTTGTCAGAATGGTTCTCCTTGCATATCACAGGCTTTGGTTGTTTCTCTCTCAAGCATACTCATATTGGAGTGAGAATGGCAGGACCTCACCGATCCTCTTTGAAATGTCTGAGTTGCCTATCAGCAAGACATTTATGATGTTATGGCGATTGAATTTAACATTCTAGCAGCTTTCAGCGTGACAGTGTTTGTGGTCTTGGGGACAAAAGAAAAGTCTATCGGCATGAGGATTGTTCACCGCTGGGAGGTTTTACCGATTGAGTCGGGTCTCACCGACTAACTCATAAGGTGGTTCATTGGTGTAAGAAATCCCTATCGGCATGATGTTTCATCAAGTTTTTTGTGTCTTGGCGACCGACACAAGAAAGTTCATTTTCGCAAGACTTATTTGATGTCACAGCGATTGGGATCCATCTCCAGGCATCATTCGGCATGACACACATGTTGTTTCGGCAACAGAAAGAGTTCACTATCGACATAAGTTATTCCATCACTATGTGGTCTCAGTGATATTGGTATGTCACACCAATTGAAGATTAAAATGCAAACTCATCGGCAAGAGCTTAAGGCTTCAGCGTGAGGTTATAATGATTATGCAATATCACACCGACCGATGGTGAATGGATGCATATCGGCAAGAGTCAGGGTTTTCGGAATAGGTCTCGGCGAAGTATTTTTTGTCTTGCCAACATCACATATGGGATTCACTTCGGCCAGACTTGGAGTATTCGGTTTAGCATCTCAGCGAACTCCTCTTGGTCTCTCTGACTAGTGCATGTGGAAGGATATCGACATAGTGTAAAGCTATCGGTATGAAGTCACAGCGAGATTGCAATGTCACACCGACCACCGTTGGAGAATTGCCTTCGGCAGGACATTCTGGAAGTCTCGGCGAACAGGAATGATCACGTGGGATTTCGGTAAGACTCATGAGTTTCGATGTAGAGTCTCTACGAACCCGTCAAGTCTTGGCGACTAAGTCTAATGAGGGGCTTTCGGCGAAAGGTTTCTAATGTCTTAGTGACTCAGAGTGGATAAAGCATTTCAGTATAAGGTTACCTCTTCAATATAATGTTATAACGAGCCATGTGGGTCTCGCTGATGAAACATAAAGGGATTTTGTCGGCATAAGATTTTGATTGTCTCAATGACACACAAGTGAATGAAGACTTTCTGAAAGACATGGTGTGCTCTACAGGAGGTCTCCCCGACAACATAATGTTATAGCGATGCACATAAGGAAATAGGTTTATGTCGGTGTGAGAACATTAATGTCTTGGCAATCTATTGTGAACTCGGGATGTTTTGGAAAAACAAGAGGTAGTCTACATAATGTCTCCCCGAAAGTTGAAGGCTACAGCGACACGGGATGAAAGGATGTCTTTCGGTATAACTAAGCATCATCTACGAGAGGTCCCCCCAAGAGCGATAAGTCACGATGACTTGGAAATGTTAAAGTCTTTCGGTGAAACATTGCAAAATCTACAAAGCGTCTCCCTGACAGTAGGATGTCATAGCGACAGATAGAAGGATGCTTTCGGTGAGAGAATCTTTAGGCTATAGCGACAGTGAATGAATAATACTCTAAGGAAGCCTATCGATGAGACATGATGTATTCATTATGTGTTCTTCCCGACTCTGATGGCTCTTGGAAAAAGCGATATCTAAAGGGATTGTCTGGCGATTTAATTGCCTTCGGCAGAACTATATTGTTGTCTCAGCGAATAGTTACGAAGACTCAAAAATCTGTGGTCGTCATCATGGATTGTCATCAAATCTTAGAACGGTTACATAACAAGATATTCATCGAGTTTTTTTTTGAGCTGTTGCATTTTTTATTTAATGGATATAGTTGCATACAGACTTCTTTGGTTGGTATCGAATCTCTAGGAAGGTATTCTTTGAGATTTTAGAGGTTATGATTTTCTATTGTAGGTAGACATGGCTTTGATGAAAATATTTCAGTTACAATTTGAAATCTCCTGACTCATCGCAAAAATTAAAGCTTTCTGGATATGCATTACTCTGATTTTTACCATCATCTATAGATCATCATTATCTAGTTTCATATTCTAAAAATAGCAAGAGAGGTTCAGAATCTTGTGAAAAATGCTTGTTGAAGATTTCTTGATAACAGACATACTTGAAATGTATATAAAAACTAGTGTTGAAAACTGTGAAGATGTTGTTGGCCTGTAATTTTGAGATAGTTATTTTGGCCGTAATCAAGAGAGGGAACTGGATGTAATATTGGAACATTGCTCCTAGAGTATTAGAAGCATAGTTTTATGAACTTAACTGTAATCAGAGAGATCCTTTGATATATTTTTATTGTAATTTTGTAATCTGAGTAAGGGGTTGGTGCTCCTTGAGATTGGTGTCTCTAAATGAGGGGTTGGTGCTCCTTGAGTTGGTGCTCATAAATTTAGCCTATAAGGCATTGTTAAAAGTGGTTTTGAAGATTAAGCCAGTAAGGCAGTTTAGGAGTGGTTTTTCTACCCCAGGAGGATTTTCCACTCGACAAATCTTTTGTATCTTGGTTCTTTTGTGTGCTCTCTACTTTTCTGTGTTGTTGTTTCAGTTCTCTGTTGGGTTTATTACTTTTCTCAATTTTGTTTATGAATGATTACATTCAACTCATGAATGCATTAATCAGAATAATATTGAGATCAAAACTGAGCTATGTTTTTTAATATGTGAAAATTGGTCAAATCTGTTAAGACATTGATTCACCCCCCCCCTCTCGGTGTCATTTTAATTCCAACATAAGGGAGGTTCCTTTATTGGGTCCTCTTCAAGTTCTTCATTAATTTTGGTGATAGTGGTCCCCTGAAGAGCCTTTCCTGACCTTAATTGGATCCATCTATTTCTATAGCATTAATAGGATAAGTAGAGTAACCTATTGCCTCAATATTATACATGGGTTGTGTTGCCTTATTGTTGGGATTTGGATTTGGTTGCACTATCATTGGTGTGGTTTTTGGTGGTTGTGTTGAATTGGTGAGTTGAGTGGATGATGATGGTATAGGTGGAAGAATTTTTTGTGGCTACTAATATGGGTTAATCATGGGAGGAGGTGGAAATTGTGATTGTGGTGGATATGGTTGTTGGTATGGTGAAGGTTGTGGCACTTGTGGCCTCCATGCTTGTTGCCACAAATGTGAAGTGTACTAGTATTGCAACATCCATTGAGAGTATGGTGGATATTGTTGCCAACCCCCATAAAATCCAAGATGATTGGAAAAATAATTAGATTGGCTAGGTCCGGGAGCAAAATAATCATTCGCCATCCCAGGGTACATTGCTTGAGAAGGAAAGGTTTCTTAGAATATTTAATATTCAATACACCTAATGGAAGAGGCCTTAAGGTAGAAATTTTGCTGGCTTCCTCTAAAGATGAAATATTTGTCCTATTATAAGGGAAATCCTCGCTACTATGTCTCTTACAACAAGTCAGACATAATACATCAAAGGCCTTTTCGGCTTCCTCTTTCTTTCTATGAGTATATAAAGTGTCTATCTATTTATCCATATGATTTAAATAAATCAGTTTTAAGATCTTCAAGTAAATTACCTATTTTACGCTTTGTTATACCTGTGGCATTTCCTAAAGAATAAGGCTTACTTGAATAATTTCTCCCCGAACATTGGGACCTCGAGTAATTCCTGTAATTTCACAAATATCTTCAAAGTTCAATTTAGAGACATTACCCTTTCCTATTAAATTCAATGCATCCATAGCATCATCTCTTATTCCCCTAAGAAACAACATTTTAATAGTGTCAGGAGTTAGCCCTGGTTGTCATGATCATTGTAGGCTAAACATGAAGCATTTGAGGTAATCTTCCACAGACTCATCTTCTTTCTATGTCATATGGAAGATCTTGTCCCAAACCTCTTTCATTTTACAATACTCCTGGTATTTTGTCAAAAATACTTCCTTCATGTCGTCCCATGTTCTGATGTTCTGGAGGTTCATGAACCAGTGTAAGGATGCATCCTTCAACATAGCTGAATAACTTGAGATTCTGTGCATTGATTTGATAGTCATAACTGTGGCACTACACATCAAACTCAAATAAAAACATATCAGGGTCCTCAATAGAAAGACCATGAAAAATCGGAAAAGCAGAATGGGGAATATTTTTCATAGGGGCATCCTCTTCAAAATGCGCAATTGGAAACTCGAAAGTGACTAGATTGTTGTTATCCAATTCCCTCTCATTATTTTTGTTTTTGTTGTTGATGTGGTTGTTATTGTTGTTGTTGGGATCAACCATGACGTTAAATGCCCAAGGGGTAAAGAAAGTTTTGAATGGATTTTGATTTCCTAGTGATGAACCATCTCTAGACTCATAAGACTCTTGGAATAACTTTGCAACCTTTTATGTAATTCTTCAAAATATTTTGGACGGGTACCTATAGGGGTCTCAAGGATGGTAGATTCAATAACACACTTCTCAATATCCAGTTCAACTAACTCTTTTTCGGGTAATGGGTGTACAACTAATGGTTATAATTTATCTTTCAATTTTTCTCATTATGAGCGACTTCCCTCAATGGATGGGTTTGATTTGTTTTTCAATTATTCAATTTTTGAACCCTCAATGAATGGTTTTGATTTACTTTTTGGTTTCTCTTGTTGTAAGCTAGTTCCCTTATCTTTCTTAATGAATCTTCCTCGACTATCCCTACTACGATTCAAGCACCTATATGACTTATAACAACACAAACCAGGAGTATTAACCCTAACAAGGTTGAATATTGTTTAGTATTTCCTCTTGATGAACTAGTCCTAACTCAACTTACTATTGTTTCAGGCCTTTAATACCTTTCCCCGGCAACATCGCCAAAAATGTAGGGAAAAAATGTGGATCACAAACAGGGTCAAATTTTATCTTTATATTCTTATTAGATAGTTCTTGTGAATCTAATTGGTATGGATTTCCTCAGTTTATTCATGTGTGTCAATCTGGGGGACGTAAACTGATGAAAGGTATTGGGGCTATTTTCCTAGGGGCTATTTTCCTAAGGGCTAAACCTAGCGAGCTAAGTGTGGATGGATGCAACTACATGTAACATGTTTTTACTCAAAAATCTAGTTTTTAGACTTCCTGTCAACTTCGTGATAGGAACCTATGCCAGGACCAATCTATAACAGAGACAGATTAAAACCAAATAGTAAAAAAGAATTAAAGCTTTCACACTAAAAATGAATTGACAGAAGATAACTAAGTACTGAAATGAAATGTAACATGCCAAACTATATTCACATGTATTGATAAACACATTGATTAACACCGAATGTAATATTAGACTAAAAACAACAAGCACGTTGATTCATATGTATTAGAAGATAATTTGCTACGTTGGATTCACCTGTAACCATACACACACTAATTAATAGCACACCATATTATTTCAACATAAGAATTAATAGTACACTAAATAACTTCGAATTAGCACAATAATTAAAGATTAAAATTGATTTAAAATTGAAGAATCTCTTTACCACACAACACACTAATACTACAAAAATTCACCAAGCAATCGAAGAAGTGGGCCCTACCTTCTCTATTTACCCAATGATGAAATGAAAGATTACTCCATGCTAATATGTATTCATGCAAATGATATTTTCAATCACAATCTTTTCAAATCAGAACTGCAACTTATAGTTGTATGTTATCAATTATCAATTCAAGTCTTGACATACATATTTATAGAGATTATGAACCGCTAAGTCTATAGCTAATGCTAATAAAAAATCATACAATTGTTTAAGGTTGTTGTGGCCTACGACCAACAACCTTAGAAACTACTTAGAAATAGATTGCAGACTTCAATATCGTTCCAAAACAAACTAACAACTTAGACCAAGTTTATAAAAAATGACACATGACTCATAAATGGTTTTTTCTTCATTTCACTGATGCTCCTCTTGCTCCCATGTGCCATCCACCTAATTACCCCCTACTACCATAGTCATGAGGGTAATTAGTAAATAATTGAAGGTTTTGATACATTTACAATTTTTATCTTTTCTTTGCATTTTATTAAATATCCGTACTTCATTAACAAATAGTGATAGGAATGGTAAAGGATCCTATAGAAATGAAAGGGTAAAAGGTAAATAAAAGGTAAAAATAAGGACACATTTAACCCTCATCATAGGGAACCTTGCAGCTTAGACTGAAACCCTAATTCTAAAAATTTCTTTGGCATTCCTAAGGTGCCTAGTCTTTAGCTATCGCCTTTTGAGTTTGGTTGTCGAATTTACATATTTTAATTAAAAATGTAGATTTCATTACTTGACTACTTTTAGGGTTAACTAAATATTAATACAACTTTAATATTAGTGTTGATATTGGATTGATTAGATTTGGCACTCTACTACGAAATGCCTTCCTCTACTTCATTTCCATCCACCCTCCTCTGCAATACCAACGATGGAATCTCTGTCTTTGGTTCATCCTTAGCATAGAAGGGATTGGTGCATTTTAGGGGTTCTCATCTTGTAAGACAGGGGCTCATGATGTCTCCCCTGCTTTAGACGATGCTAGGCTTTCTCAATTCCCTAACTCACCCATCTCTATGGAACAATACCCACATCGGATGGATGTTCATTTGCTAAATTTTATGGAGGCCATAAGGAATGGTGATCATATCAATAAGGGGAACAAGTCTTCATCTAATACTCCTGCAAATGACTCTCCTTCAACCCCCTCTCCAACTCGTACTTCCATCAACATTTCACCCCCTTTCTTTAAATGGCACTCAGCCTCGGTTCCATAAATTAGTTTGGACGTTTTCACTAGTGTAAGAGAGGAATATCTTCATAATCATGCACTCATTTGCAGATTTATGAAGACCTAGCCAAATTTTCCCGACCTTCACTCTTGGATTAGCAAAAACTAGAAAGAGTTCATGGAAGACGGAATCAACATCTACCCTTGTGCCAAGGGTTTTTTTATTCTTGAATTTGAGTCCAAGGGAGACAAAGAGTTGGTCCTCAATGCTAGTCCTTGATTTTTTCATGGAGATTTCTTATGCATTAATCCTTTGGTTCCCTACCTTCGATCCATGAATGGAAACCTTCTCTTCTGCATTTTTTTGGGTACATCTTCCTTATCTCCCCTTGCAATTTTGGGAAATTGAATGCTTAAAAGCCATTGGAAATGGTCTGGGAAACTATCACAACATATCAAAGGAAACAATCAATTATGAATTTTCCACTTGTGCTCATATTTGCATCGAAATGGATTTATCCAAAGGTCTCCAGAAAGATATTTCCATGAAAGTGGGCAATAGATGTTGGAGACAACTTGTGGATTATGAGAAAATTGTGTTCAGGTGTAGGAAATGCTTTTCGGCAGAGCATCTTACTTCCCAATGTAGAAAGAAGCAGTTTCATGAGTAGGTCAAAACTTCAAACAATCAACCCACATGGTGGAGTGGGGTTGAATCGCACCACTATGTTATTCCACCCAGTGTGAAATTAAATTCATCTTCCTCTCAAGCACTTCATGATGTTAATCTAGTGGTTGGCATGACCCCTTCTCCTGCTACACAAAATCCACACTCTAAGACAAAGCAAGAAAATGTTCTAGTTATAGGTACTATAAAGGCCTTTATGCTTTCACTGGAGAATCTAGCCTTACAACTGATCAAACATGAGAACTCTATTGTTTCCTCTATAACTCAAGGCAGTGAAGGAGATATAAAATTGAAGGGAAGTATTGCCTCCAAGACAGAGCATGAATGGACATAAGTGAAGCGGAAGAAATCTCTTCCTTCTGGACCAAAGTTACATATGACATTAAGATCTTCAAAGAAAAAGATGTAATAAATTTTTAAACTTTCTTTGATAACACTTTTCGAGTAGATATGTAAAGTTGGATTTTCAATGAATATAAGAGCGCTACCCTCTTTGGTAGCAATTTTCCAAAAAAAAAAACCTTGTAGGGTTAATTAATAAATAGCCTTTAAATCTCTCTCCAAGTCACTTTAGATCTACAACCTGCACATATAAAATGAAGGGTTATGTCATATAGGGGCTTGCCCTAGTCAAACCTCATGTTTGTATTTCTACCTGAGCCACAATTGAAATTTTGATGATAAATGCAAGTGTATCCTTTTGAGCAATAGAGGCTAAATTATAAACAAGTAATGAATTGATTTTGGTGCAACTCACCACTTAGATCTCATCTCCTTGAAGGACTAAAGTCTTACTTATCACCTTCAAGGCTCAATTGTAAATTGATGTTAAGAACTACAACTATTAGTGCTAAAAAACAAAATGCATAAAAAACATAAACAAACTCACATAAAACTTGACATGATGTTGTAATGGTGAAATGATGTCATAATTCTAAAAATTGTTCTCTTGATTGCTCTTGAATTGATTTTGAATAATTACTCTTCAATATTTCTTTATCGTTCCTCTTCCCTTGAAATGGTGAAAATACTTTGTATTTATATGCAATTCTTCTATTTTCCCAAAAATTAAATACCAATGGCCCACAATTAGAATTAGAATTTTAAATAATAAATTACCAACACCAACACATTTAAATTTGGTGCCAACATAAGAGGTCTATGGCCCAAGGTTCCCTATAATAGATCCCTCCTTTTTTGGGATTCAAAGTGTCTGGGGAAAATATTAAATGTATGCTTTGATATTTTATATTTGATTTTCTGATAAATCTTTAAAATGGGGCAAGGAATACACAATTAGGAAATTAGAAGTTAGGTGCACAATAAGGTTTGATCACTTAGGGGGAGAAAAATCTAGAGCAAAATTGTTGAGGGCGAAAATTTACAATGCTACAACATCCATCCATGTCATTTTCTTAAATTCTACTTGAAATATCAAATATTAACTTCAAAAATATTTGGTACTTTGGCTTTTTTTTTGTACAATTTGTGGAAATTTTTGGTTTTTTTTGGGGGGAGGGGGTTTCATTTTCAATATTCATTTAGATTTTAGAGTTTTAATATCATATTATTATAAAATATTATCTATTTTTTCTTATTGGTGTTAATTGTAGGTTATGTTATCTTCCTATGATCCTCAAGAACTTTATCACAAATACTTATTAGAAAAAATAATTATAAGAGTATTTTATGGGAAAGGATATATTGATATTGATGATAACATATTCCATAATTTACTTTATGTTCCTTCACTATCAACCAATTTCATTTTTGTTTATCACCTTATACATAGTGGGACAAGGAAAGAATATTGAGTTCAAACTTGATCTATTAGTTATTGGAGACTTGCAAAGTAGATATATTGTTGCATTGGGATGTTTGATCATGTATTTTGATTACATTATTTCTCACATTTTTCTCCAAATGATCTCATAGTTTCATTGACTAGTTTAAACTCTCATGCATCTAGGATGGGTTGAATATCTAAGGAGAATTTTGGTTAATTGAACTTGTATATATTTCCATCCATCTTGGTTTATGAGACTTGTGTTGAGCTTCCACCTCCTCTACCTCCTACATCTTTGGTGATTAGTTCAGTTAAGTAAGACGATACTAGTATCTTAATCTTAATTTTGTGGGACATGATTTTTCGCCAAATATTGTAGAGTTATTTGTTTAGTCGCATATTGAAGATATTGGGGACATAATCAAGGATTTTGAATTCCTATTTGATGATAGCCAAATCTCACATGTTATAACATTTTCATTTCCTTTGGAGGTTGTTCTCTAAGATTCATCATAGTTTTTCGGATTTGTTTCATCTTATATGACATCTTATCATTCATATATGTGGACACTTGAGTAGATTTATGAGGAATTCATCATGATAGATTCTTATCATCTATGTTAAGGAAATTTCTACTACATCTACCATTGGATTTTTTCTTTCTTAAAAGAGGAATATTTTTTCAAATTTTGGTTCATCATCTTCAGTATTCTTCATTGACGATTGACATTTTCCACATAAGATAATTATGATCAAAGAAGTACATGCGGGAGGAACGTTAAGTAATAAACTATTTCATCACATTTGCATAAAAAAAAATCTCTTGCAAAGACGAGATTTCTCCTATGAGGTTTTTAACTTTTCTTTTCTTAGGAGGATTTTATTTGTTTCAATATAGATATCTCATCAACCATTTTAGGAAGGAGTTATGCATGCATCCATACATGCACTCATTATTAGTGTTCTAGCTTCTCCCTAGGTTTTAATTGAGTAGGGTTGTTAGAGTAAAATAAGAAAAGTACCTAAAAAATTAAAAAATTAATTAGGTCTCCCTTTTTAATCTATTATACTTAAGTTAAACTTCATAGAATAGAATGAAGTCATGTCATGATATAATTTGATCTTGACCTAGGCTTTCATCTAGGTTTTTTTTTTGTTTATTTTATAGGGATTCATTATTGTACATTCTAAATATTTAGATGCTTTATTGAATCAATACATTTCTCAATGTTCAATAAAAGTTATTTTTTATCTATTTGTCATAGTTATTCTCATTGTAGGTGACTTTTAGGATTTTTGGGGTTAAATAATCAACTCTAGTTGATTCCTCTTCCCTATTTTTATTGGATGGTGCACTAATAATCGAATGGAGGCATGTGGTATTCTTGTACAATTGACTCATACTTACAAATGGGATGAAAGAAATTTATTTGTGAGATGGACTCCATGATCTTGATTTCTCTTATAAATAAAAGGAATTTAATGATTTTTCATGGAATATGAGTTCTCTAGTTGAATATATTTTGTGTCATGTACCTAATTTTGATTATTTTTCATTTTTCCATATTTCAAGTGAATGCAATATGCTGGTTGATTGGATGACAAAATAGGGCTTCTCATAATAATGGTAACTAAAATTTTATCAATTAGGGTTCTTTACCCTTGACTAAATATTAGGATTTCACCAAATAATTCATCATGATCATACATAATTACTTATTCTCAATGCTTGTTGTGAATGTGAGTCTTTTTTTGTTTCAAGTATTATCATGTTCTATGAAGTTGGTGGTATCTTGTCAAACTCCCTTTGCTTTTTCTTCTATATTTATTGATAGATATTTCTATTTAGAAAAATCTATGTTGTAAATGAAGGTAGTTTCTCATTCACCAGTATAATTTTCACCCTAAAAAAGGAATACTTTGGACTTGGCAATGATCAATATTGTCTACCCAAGTTTCAAATTTATTGGATTGATTTGAATCAAAATATTTATTCAATATAAATATAAATAATAGTACTTTCAATATTGTACTCATTCTTTTGCACATTTCTATGCATTTAACCTTATTTTTATAACATTTGTACTTAATTCCTAATATACACATCATTATTAACTCATATTTAGAAATATTCATTCCCTACATTGAGTTATTGATTCTATTGCCTTGGGCCATTTTTGTAATTTTCAGGATTCATACGGTGGGGCACATGTTTCATCCAATTTTTTTATTTTTAATTTTTAAACCAAATTTATTATTTTAGACCCTTGTACTTTTAATTTATAATAGTGCTATTTACAAGAATGTAAACTCATCCTCTTTAGCAATGAATAATGAGTTGTGTTAACACAAACGAGAAATAAAAAATTGAACCCGCAACGAAAATTGAGGAGAAATGAGATATTTAAAAATTGCATATAAAAAATGGATATATATACACATATTTTTATATTTTAATTACAATTATAATTTATATTAAAAATTAAAAAAAAAAAATTAAAAACTTATTAAAAACTTAAAATATTTATAAAATAATCTATATTATAAATTATTTAATAATATAATATCGAAAATGTCCAAATAATAAACTGTAGGAGCAGAGTGCAAATTGAGGCTAGGAATAACAAAACTATTATTAAAAAAATCATGCAAACAGGGGAGAAGCAATTAATCACTAAAAACTATGCCTTACTCTTCTACTTCAACTCCATCTTGCATGAAACACTATTTTGAACTCCTGGAAAAGCCTAAAATGACGCAGAATTGCTTAACTCCTGTAAAAGCTTAAAATGATGCAGATTTTTTTGTTGCTTTATTCTGTTTTTTTCTTTATTTAGCTTCGTTTTTATAGCTTTATTTTCTCTAAAACTCTTTATATAAGAGATGATTGTAGCAGAATTTTACACAGTTGAATTCTTTTCAGTATAGTTATAAGTTTTATTGTTCAGCTTGCTCGGTTGCAAACATCAGAAAAATAATGTCGGAAGGATATGGAAATGAGAGCGATTCTGAAAGAAGAGGAGGAGAAGATCTGGAAGCGATGGACGAAGAGGAACGCCTCACAGAGCAAGAAGAAAGAATGCTATTAAGGAGACTGCAACGCCTCCTCATAGAGCAAGAAGAAAGAAGGATATCTAGGAGAATGCAAATCTTAGACGAACGCATCCGTAGATTGAAATTGCTGGACATCATAGAGGAAAGACAGTTGATAAAACTATCACTTGTTCACATCGACAATGTCCTGCTCTGTGCGATTTGTCTGATTAAATTTGAGGTGGGGGAAGATGCCTGCCAAATGTTGTGTCACAATACTCATATTTTCCACCCTCACTGTCTTCACCAATGGTTAGAGACGAAGAAAAATTGTCCACTATGTAGGACGCATGTGCCTTTACCAGCACCTTCAATTAGGGCTCTGTAGATTTGCATTTAAAGAGTCTGCTAAATGTACCATGTTATATTTGTTGTACCATTTAAAATGTATTTACGAATGCCTAAATCCACTGCTAAGTTAATATGATTTAGCGTGGGAAAAGTATTTTTGAAGTTGTTAAGGTATATCTTGTATTTCTGATGTGAAATTAATGACGAGTGTCGAAATTATACGAATTGGTGTTTTTTTTAATAAATATCCCTTCCATATCGTTCTTTTCAGTGCCGCAGGGTTTTCCATTCGTTCTTCAAACAAATTCATATTAAACTCCTTGCAAATTGCTTAATGTTCGAACTAAATCAATTGCTTTGATCCTTTCCCTGTTGATGAGTCCAATAGACAGACCATACACATTGAAACCTAATCAAACTGTGCGGTTGATCCTAGAAAAAACGTTACAATTTAAGAAACAAAACACTCTTTAATAATATTATAGTTCAATTTTACAGATTCTCAACTTATTTGAACTCACTTTTAAAATGGCCCCTCTAATTATGATAGTTACTTGTCTAAATTTAAAAACAAAGCCCAAAATTATGATAATGAAAACACATCACTTTACAGAAAAAAATATTAAAACTTACTTCCAACCAAATTGTTATTCTCCATCACAGACCTCAATCAGACGAATATTAGAAATTTCAGAAGTGCAATAACATAGGTAAATTTGAACAAAACCGTGAAATAGATTTTCTAAGTTCTTTAAGCTAATAAAGAGAACCTTATGCAATCACAGAAATATTTATGTCTGAGGCTAAGTCATACATCCCATGCAAAAGAATTGATTGGACTATATGAATTTTGAGGAATTTGGAATTATATTCACAAATGTTTCCAGGCTTTTTTTTGAAGAATAGTCCTCCAATTTAGAATAACTCCCAACATTTTCACTTATATAAAATAATAATACTTGTTAGTCTATTTTACTCTTTAAACAAACTTGACTGTATTGTTTTAAACTCCGTAGTTTTGTTTTAGGAGCTTGAAAAGGTTTAGAAGCCATAAATAAATTCTTAGAAGGGGTCAAAATATTGAGCAGTTGGAGGGTAGTCTCCCGTTGAAAATCTTGAATGTTTGACCAAGCCAACCTGCTTTAGGGTTCTCTGTTATGTTTGTTTTTCTTTCGCAGCTTCTGTGACCTATAATGGTGTTTCAGGCATTTATGGAAGCATCCGAGATGTTTTTTGAGCTTGTGTAAATGGTCATAAATATGCTTAGAGTCATTATCATACCTCAATCCAGAAATATGCACGTGGGGAAAAGAGAATGCCAGAACTATGAGAGAGCCTGCAAGAGATTAGGCTAATTGGTTTCATCATGGAGAAGGGAGGAGATTGAGTCAAATATATATCCTAATGTTTCTTTTGGATCAAGAAAAAATAAATAGTTTTGGATGCCCATTGGAGCAGCTAGAGAATACATCAGACTTATCATAGCAGTTTGTTTCTCAGTTCACAAATGTCTTTCCAAAGCATAAGTAATAATGGTGGAAGATCTTGGTCCTTGTAGCAGAGTTTCTTCTTGGAGGCATTGTTGGGTCAGGAAAAAAGAAAATCCTGAAGTAAAAGGATATGCTCTCAACATATCTCAGGTTAAGTTCAATTATGGATTTTGTAGCAGAATATGTCAAGATAGACATAATGATTATGAAGCAGCAGTCTCCCTAAAAGGAAATGAGCTTTTTCCTGCAACTTAATTACCAGAATTTAATGTAATTGGTGGATGACATAGTGGGGATTCATTTATTATACATCCACTACTGTTGCTTGTATCCTTGGTGATCATAAATTAGAATGGGAATCTTTGCAGCAGGTTTATTACATGACACTATGGAAGACAGTAATGTTGTCAGTTTTGAAAGGATAGAGGATGAGTTTGGTCTAGTTGTTCGCAGATTTGTAGAAGGGGAAACAAAGGTTTCTGGGCTTGGAAAACTATAATGGACAAATTTAATAAATAATGCATAAGATGTCAAGGCTAATGACTGGCGGAAAATGTTCTTGCTATGGAAGATTTGGAATAAGGCTTCTAGCAAAAATATGTTGATCATATTCAGGAGCTACATAGCCACTATAAAAATATGCTGATCAAAATTTTTGCTTCTTAATTTTACTCAAATCAAATGAAAATAATTTTTTGTTCTCAAATACAACAAATGCACATCAGATGCACCTAATATTATTATATAACAAAATACTGATATAGTGTTACTACACAATTTTTTTACATTTAATGCATTATGTTGATGGATTAAGAATTTTAGAATTGTCTTAGATTTTCTTTGGTGAACTAAGATGCAAGGATGTTTACCCTCTCTGCTCATGTCTATAACAAAAAAATGCAACTCTGTATACTCAATATAACAAATATTTTTAATGATCTTCTTTCCATGTTCACAAATCAACCAATCTTGTGGAGCTCAAGCCATATAGAATGAAAAGCAGAACAATAATTCTTCAATGCAACCTTGCAACTTCCATACTGTTAAAGAAAACAAACTTACATAGTTCCAGCAATTATTAATGTGTGTCTGATCCTCTGGGAAAATGTAATGTCCCCTTATTTTGCCGGGCCAGAGCCGTGCAATTTTTGGATTCAAATTTTTATCCAGCAGAATATTGCTAGCTTTGATATCGTGGTGTATAATTCGTGGCCAAGAACCCTCATATAGATATGCTAAACCATGAGCTGCTCCAGTGATAATTTGCATTTTTGTGGGCCAGTCTAAATGAATAGCAATCCTCTTATCTACAAAAACTTAGAAGCAGAGAGTTATGACCACGAACATTGTTGATGATAAATAAATTGCCATAATAGCAAACATACAAAGGTCCCCCAATGACCAACACTAGAGGTTGAAGATTCCTCTTGTTCTGTTGCTTCATCAACAACATTAACATTGGGCTGGTTTGAAGGGTCTAAGACACTGAAGCACACACCATGTATGATCTCTGCTTATTTATTTGCCATATCACTGAATGACCACAAAACACAGGCAGGGTATGGTCACTTGTAACCTCCAACAACCCTTTGCTATGTGTAATTCAGATTCCACACAACACTTTGCACATGTCAGCGCAATTCACCCTCGGCAAAACTCTTTCCTGCTCAAGACAAAGCTCTTTCTCTTCCAAAGTCTTTACCTTCATAGAACCCTTCTCTCTAGAAACCTCATCATAAATCAAAACAAAAAAATAAAAAATAAAATTATTATTAATGTCGGTCTATCTTATTCGTTGGTGTTTCAGTAAGTGAACTCATCATTTTAAGTTGTAGAAAACGTTTTTTTTTATTGGATTAACTAAAGAAAGGAAAGTTAAAATCAAAGAGTCGACTGAAAAAACAACAGAGAAAAGACCTTGTAAAAGTTGTTGAACAGGCCAAACAGAACATTAAATGATTATAAGACTATTGGAACCAACAACAGCTAACTGATATCCATTAGCAGAAAGTCTTTTGAGTAAAAATAATCACAACAGGAAGTTGTGGCAGCCTCCATTAATAAAAAGGTCAAAAAAGTGTTTTCTTGATAAATTATAAGCACAACAAGAAGTCGTGGTAAGCACCAAAGTTCCAGCGCCACCGATGCATCATTGTGAGAGGATTAAAACAATCGTAGAGGAGAAGTATTCATCCTGCAAAGCCTATAACTTTTGCTCCAGAACCATGGCAATAGCGCAATTACCACCATAAGGGTCATCCATCAGATGATGAATATTGTAAATATTGTTATTATGTTTCATACTTGAATGTCCATGGCAATCATAAAATTAAGGGAAAATGTGAGGATGGATAGTCTGCTAAGAAGTCCCTATTATCCTCTAAAAATATGATTTTTATTTTGTTAGCTTGAACCTTCAAAACCCTCACATTAGAATAGAATTAGGAGATGAGTGCTCCTAAAAGAACTCTATTAGGAATCTACCCAACCAATCTTTTAACCTTACTATCTCGGATAGAATTTGATTCAGGTTCTTCTGAACCTGTTTTCTGATTAGAGTTCGTACTGCATAGATTGCTATCTCTTTTTGCTAAAAGAGTCAAAATGTCTGTATAATTACCTTTTTATCGATTACACCACAATTATTCCACTTTATTATTAAATTGCATGTCCTACCTACAACTTACCTATCTAAGTATTTTGATTGGTTTTTTTGATAGTGATCTGAATGACAACTTTTTAATTGGCTCATTACCTCCAGAATTGGGTTCTTTGACTTCCTTGAAATATCTGTAAGTTCTCTTTGTAAGAGTTTATTTGTCGTTTTGTGTGTTGTAGGATGCATGTTGAATGCTATTCATATTTATATAATACCATGTACGGTGTGAAGCTTTTCAATTTAGTACAATTAGTGAATACAGCATAATAGCTGGAATATAAGAGTCATGCCCACTTCAATGGAATTTTTACAAGATTAGGATGATCATTTATCAATTTTTTTATTGCAATTCTTTTCAGGTATCTTTCAAGAAATCTTTTGTTTGATTCTATTTCAAAAGAGCTTGGTAGTCTTTGTCACAACTCTCCAAAAAAAAAAAAATTAGGTATTCTTCTAGAGTATACAAATATCTCATTAATTGAATAATGTAGTTCCAAGTTCGTTTTTACCATTCGTTCACTGATGTTCGAATAAATTATTGAAATATACTTCCTATTGTTAACCACAATACACTTCTCATCCAATGTAGTTTTATAGGAGTATTGAAGCACCCCGAACTATGTCTTCATTATTGACTACAAATGTAGTCAAGCTTATGAATGATGGAAATCTAGGCTTAGATCCTCATCTCCAAGTATTAGCTACCTCAAACTTTGGTTGTGGACCTGAGAGAAACAATCGATGAGGGATAAGACCATGTTGAATTGGACTTCGAGTTTCTTTTTGAATTTGTGGTAAAGGTGACAAAGAGCAAAGGATTTACCTTTGCTATGATCCCACCAAAGACTTTCACTTCTATGGTGTATTGTGGACTGCTCAAAACATCTTATATGTTTCCCTCTTTGATCATTAATGAAAGGAATTTGTTAATGGTTATATGTTATTTTATTGTTTTGATATGATTGAATTTGAATCACATAAAACTGTAGATTCATGTTGGACAATGTGCCAATCAAAGTGATCAGCAACCACAAGGCATCTGGGGTGGCATATCTAGATAAATAAGGCATGGGAGTATTTTCAAGCTTATGGAATGGAAACATATGGACAACTCAAGGAGGGCTTGTTAAGATAAACTGGTCACAACTCCATTTATTGCAGCCTAGCACAAATCCAATGTTCAGCCACTGCAAGCATCGTCAAGAGAAGATATGAAAGGGGTGAGTTCAAAGTGGTGGAAGAAACTACAGTGGGTGGACAAAAAATTCATGATATATAACTATTGCATTAACAAACAGAGATATCCTCTAACTCCACCAGAATGTACTACCGACATATAAATGTAAAACTTCAATATGCTCTCTCTTTTTGTAGTTGAAAAACAAAAATTCAAAAGGTTTTTGTTATTTTATATGTACAAATATTATTTGATTATAAATTTTAAATCGCAAACTCGCCCACTATTTAAGTTGTAAATAACAAAACAAAATGGGCAATTTTTATAATGTTGCAAGAATTAAATTCATATGGAAAACGCCTTCTCATTTTGTAGAGCATTCTATCTTTTTATAAAAGCGGAGAGAAGATGTGTATATAGTAGCAAACACCATAAGTTATATTTGCTTTTTTCCATTCCAAATTCTAAAAAAGTCTGTTAATAATCCTTAGCTGCAAATCTATGAACAAATCATGAGTGTCGTTGCAAACTCTAGAATTCAACTTTCAATTTTTCAGTTCCATGTCGTGTCTCCTACTTCCCCTTGTTTGCTACACTTAATACAAACTTCTTGTACTCTTGAGACATATAATGTTTTTGGGGTAGGACTATAGATTTACTTGTAAATTTGATTTCTAACTCTAAGTTTCTTATGTATTGCTTTCTTGGTATTTGGCTATAGTATTTAGCAATGAAAATGTAGATAGGAGCCATGGGATTGAACATTGAAGAAGAACATGCATACTACCAAATTCTCTTTATACATATAAGGAATGATAACATAATAATGTGGAGTGTCTACCATTGATGTTTGTTTGAGTGTGCTACAATTTTTATCTTCAACTTGAAGTGATATGTGTCTACAAATACCAAAGGCTACAAGAAACATTAGTTGCAATTTTTTGAGACAACCATTCATTTAGGAAATCAACATGGTTCAACCCACATGATGCCCCTCCTCTACTTTCAAGTGTCTTTTCTTTCCATCATTGACTCTGGCAATAAAAATCACAATGATCTAAGGTAAATGATTGTTGTTAAAAGTTACTTGGCATAAACACTTGAAATTTGCAATACCATATGCATATGAACGATAATTTTACCATGACACAACATATTACACAATATTAATAAACTTAATCAATAAAGTTCATATTGCATGACCATTACTCCATGCACATAGATTCACTCACTAAGTTGAGTCAAAGTATTATAAAAAATTCTACTATTCCAACAATTCCCCTAATATATTTGCCTCAAAAGGTGACCGATTCAAAACTTTGTTGTCAAATCAATGCTTTTATCTATATTGAAATATGATAAACATGTAATTTATACCCTTAACACCAAATAATCAATGTTTTTTAAATGTGTTTAAACACATGTTTGATCAAATAATAGTCATTAAAACTATTAACACAAAATAAGCTTTGATTCCTTTTAACATCTTAGAACAAATTTTATCAAAAATATTATATCTAAGATTCTAACTATACAACGATTAAACATAGATTCTACTATAAAACAATTCAACATGATACCTGAAAAAATATTTTTAAGTTTTTTCAAAAAATGTGTTGTTTCAACAGTAACCGACTTTGGAAGTTTAAGGACTATCGAGAATAACAAAACACTTGCTCATCAGGTGACCTCTTTAGTGTTGTATGTGAACAAAGGACACCTTTATCTATGAGATTTTGGGTTTTCAAAATTTTAAAGCTTTTTATTTATTAACTTTAATTCGTAAGTGATTTCTTAATGGTTTGTAGAAGATATAATTTTGCTTTCATCTATTTTTAAAATTTACATTCGAACTATAATATAATAATATTAATATATAAGTATAAAAACAATTATAATTATTTTTTTTAAAAAGATTGTATTAATTTGCAAAAAGAGATTTACATAGAGTAGGGATACAAATGATCTGCAAGCACCAAACAAGCAACAAAACCCTACATATAGAGTATTACAAAGGCCTAAACAGAGCCGACGATCACCATTTCAAATGGAAAAAGTAAAAGCAAAAAATGTACAGACAAGAAGCAGATGGCGTTCATGATAACAAAAACTCAAAATTTACAATATATAATATAATTAATTATTCTCAATGGAAGATAAATATTTGAAAAAATAATTCGTAACATGTATCTAATAAACACTCATTTGTTTATCATAAAACATTATTATTACTTTCAATATAGTCAATAATTAAAAACCACATGTCTCATTCAAAAGTGTCTAGGCTATGTTACAATATATAATTGCATTATGAAGTAGCTCATCTTAACCAAAATAGTTACTTTCAAACAATTAATAAATGCATAATCCCTAACTCCTGAAACATCTATGTCTACCTAGCTAAAATTGAATCTCACCATCATTCAACCAAATTATAGTTTCTAAGGTTTCCTTATAACCACATCAAATTTCTTGTAAGACATTTCCTTTATCAAGTGTTGCTAGAGTGATAACATGTAAGCATGTCACACTTACACTTATGTATCCAAGAACAACAAAACATACCCACAACCCCCTCATGAAATTCAAATCATACGAGACAATCACTAAAATTCTGAATCCCAAAATTAACCTTATCTATGCAAAATAGAACAAACAAACATAAACATGCACAAGTTGGCTTTACTACATTTGAATTTAGCAAAAGCAAAATTATAGTTTATAAACAATGTGAAGCATTACTCGTTAAAGTGAAGCATTACTAATACTTTAACAAATGCACACAACTCAAAAATAGGAGTCTAATGTAGACAATTTTCAATCCCTTTGTTTTTAAAATTATTTCTTATTTGAGTAAACAAAATTGGAACATACTTTAGTCAAAATAGTATTCTAAACATGCTTTATTTCAACTCATACTAATATAAAATACAATCGGCATAGCCATTGCACCTCCTTCTGGTGCAAGTGCTAGTATAAGAGGATTTGAAGCTAGGTTACCTGTAAGATTGGATTTTATTTCCACAACGCATCTTCTGTAGACTCTCTTCCAACAATCGCTTACTAAATTGTGAAAAATGGGAGTGCATTATCTTTGCCTTTAATATTTTTTACCTTTAATTCTAGAATCTGGAAACCATGGATCAGTTTACTATTTTGTTTCTACCTAGTAAGATAAATTTGTGATTTCTGATTACACTTGTTAATCTGCCAAACTGCCAGTTCAAATTTGGAAGGGTGAAGTGATACAAGGCATTAATCCTTGAAGGTACAGGGAATGGAGTTTGAAATGGTTTTAATTAGACAGTGGATGGGTGAACTTGATTTGAAGTGTGATGACACAAAATTCAAGCCCTCTCCTTTTTTATGTATGATTAATATTTGAAAAATCTTTGCTCTATAGTAGTTTACTCTATCTTCTCTTCCTCATTTGAAGTAAACTAGAAGCGTCGCCAACTTTGGCTGCTTGAATTTGGGTGGTTCTAATTTTCTCTTGGAAAATCGTTTGAGCATTTGTTTTCTTTATATCCGCGTGTTGTAATAATTTAATTTTGATTTTTTCATGAAGTCGAATCCCCAGGGTCTTCAATGTGTATAACATCTATGTCTTTGAATCGTGATTTGAAAATATCGTCGATTGTGAGGCAAGAAGATAAGAAATAGTTACTCATAGATCAATGAATATTATTAACTAGCACTTGCACCAGAAGGGGTGCAAGGGGTACACCGATAGATAATTATATGTAAGTATACAAGATTGTAATAGGAATTTAAAATACACACAAGATATTTGATTGGAAGGCATCACATCTTCTGATTGTTGCACTCTTCATCAAGTATGATAATAAATTGAGAACCATTCTTTGCAATCTTCTACATTCCTGTTCTCCATGACTTATTTAGCAGTTGCACACTTCCTCTTTCTAATGTGAGTATGCAGTGATCAACCCTTAACAACAATAGGGGAGAGTCCCATTTATAGACTTTTCATACAGTCTTAGGATACTCCTTATTTTCATGATGGCAGCAACTTTATGACCCCAAGGGGAAATATTAAGACAAAGGCTGCTTGAACTTATCACAATAACAACACAGAAAATGACATAGTTGATTCTAGGCCTTGTTGAAGAAACAGAAAGATGTCAGAAACATTCTTTGCTTGAAAATCAATAGAGGATGACCTCACTTGTTGAAACAAACCTTTATATGTGGAGATTTAAATTATACTTGTAGAGTCTAAAATTTAAACAAAAATGTTATTTTCACTTTCATCTGTGGGGATCCAGGTTATAATTTTTTGGGTTGGGAGAGTAGTCAGCAAGTCAAATTATAATTGTAAAATAGCTTTGTTTAAAGATGCCTTTCCAAAACTAGCTATTTTTTATTTTGAAATTCTGATTAGGATTGGAGACTTGCTGAAGAATTGCAAGGTCCTTTGCGTTTGTTGTTGTCTTCAGCGTTAGGGTGGGCATGATGAAGTTTATTATTGGTGACTTTTTTAAGAAACAAATCCCCCATCGGGTTTGATTGCTTTTAACATAATTGTCAACTATTATCACAATTTTAGTGAAAGTAGATGTGCACTGCCCTATTGGTTGTTGATCGAACCATGAGCTGGATGGTTGGATGTCATCTTGGATTTCAAGATAAAAATTTAAAATGCTAATGCGCTGGATTCATTTTGATCGAGTAGGGAAAAGTGAAGTTGGTTTTTGTTTTTATGCCATGGTGGAGAGTTTGGATGGTCCAATCTCCAATGTCCTTTATTCAAAACTCGTTCTGTTTGCAGACGTTTATCCCTTTGGTTGTGCCAGCCAAGAATGCATAGCACATGACTTCAACATTTTGTGGTTTCTTGAATGGCACTTCTCATAGTTGGTGGCTGAAATTTTCCTTAGGGGGCCTAGGAGGTGGTAGCATATAGGCTTTGAACATAATTATTGTAGTTGGTCTGACTCTTTGAAAGAATATTGCTGGAGCTTTTCATGATTATATTTCCTGCTGAAGTGGCACCTTCCTTCTTTTTGCTCATGGAATGCAATTATCCTTTTCTATGGAAGATCCTTTCTCTATGATCTGCCTGTGCACTATAAGATAGAGATTTGCAAGGTCTCTGAAATTTATTATTTGGCCCCTATTGCTATTGTCTCTGATTGCTTCATTAGCCAGGTGGTCTGCTATTTGGTTTATACATCTCCATTTCTGGTGAGCTCTAATGACTTTGTATCTCCCAAGAAAGATGACAATTCATGCTATAGTTAGCTCCATTTTCCAATTTGAGACACGATCCTTATTTTGGAGACTTTTATTGATTAAACTATGAATAATATTCAAGTCACCTGAGAGGAAGAAAATTCGTCATTGATTTTTCAGTTTGATTAATAGTTTTGCAACCGATTTTATGAGGGTCGTAGTATTTATCACATTTGCATACACTTGATTGTCCTTGGTCTTGGATGAAGTACACCTCACCGCCTCTACAGAAGGATTTGTTGTTCATCACTCAACATGTCATCTATGAAATATTTGTTGATAATTCTTGTAAATAATGGGGACTCAAATCCTTCCTAAAATACAATTTTTCCTTGACAATTTGAAGCCATAATTTCCTACAGAAGCCATTGTCTTCTCTTCAGATAGATTTGAAATGTGAAATCTGTGTCTAAGTTCCTATACAAACCAAAGTTTAAAATGTTGGAAATCATGGTGACTAGGAGATTTTCACTGAATTACTGCATCTGACAATCAAAAATGACAAGAAATTATTATTTGGAATGACAGTTATTTATTTTCAAGAAAAAATCCAAAAAAATGCTTTATGAAATTAGTGAACTCTTCAAATAAAATGTCAATTAAAAAAAATATCAACCTACTCCCTATTCTTCTCATAGCAGCATGCATGGCACTGGAACTCAAATTGATACTGCAAAGTTTGCTCGTAAGAAAAAAAGAGAAAATGAAAGGAAAAATATATAATCCATGTTCGACTGGTTGTGGAACTATTGTGAAACCAAAAGCTCGAAATATCCCGCCCCCTGCAAAATTCACTCCTTGCTTAATCTTGCTTGCATTTACGTTACAGTCTTGACAATCTTCAACTCAGACAATCTTCAACTTTCACCCAAACCGCATAGAAAGTCACAGATGACTCAGAATAAGGTAACTCGAGCAGCTAATTTGTAGGCCTCTGGGGTAACGAAAAACCCACGCATGGACACAACAGTGGAGCTCGAGCCAAACCAAGCCTTTAATACTTAAAACGTGGTGAGGACGTGAAACCCCTAGCATGCCATTAGCAATTTTAATACTGGCATGCATATATAAATATCAAAATTATAGACAACAGCAATTGAGATAGATGCAACCAGTGTACAATTCCCATTATTGGGGCAATGCTGAACATAATGCCACTTCTCTGTTACAAAATAGTCAATTCATTATTTATAGATAGTTGATAAAAGAACCATCTTCTTCAAAAGTACCACACAGACCTACAAATTACCTTGTTTGTGGAAAATGTGGCACCCATGGTCGCAGAGACTCAAATTTCCCTGACAACAAAATCAGAAATTTCACAGCCTAAACAGTGTAAACCACAAATTCATCAGCACATTATAATATTTTCATCAAAATCAGAATTTTCAAGCCTAATAAATAAATTCTTCTTCACAATATAGGCCATAACCCACAATGATCAAAATATGGAATTATCAAACCCTAAAAAAGTCCACAATTCAAGAATTTCACAAACCCAAAAAACCCAACATTTTCCAACGTTAAACCAAACATTTCCTGCACTAATATTATGCAATATTTCAAGGTCAAGAGGCCTTAAAACCCCTGATTTCTATTTTTCAGCACAAAAACTAACACCCCCATCCCCGTCATCCATATTTTACAATCTTGAAGATATCAGAGCCAGTATCTGTCAAAAACAAGTTCCATTCAATTTCATTTCAGCCCTAAATATCCTAGGGCTCAAATCTGGCAGATTTAGAAACAAATTCACTACAAGATTTATAACCTGAGAGGATTTGAAGATATATATGAAAGAGCTCATCTTCATGAACAAAATTTCTCAATCAAAACATGCTTTGAAAAGCTCCTTTTTTCCTAAACCAAATTTCTCTGTTGTGACTGTAGCTGGATGTGACTTCTTTTTATCATATGGAATCCACAGCCCAGCATTAATTCTGGTAGCAACAGAGAAATATTGGAATAAAACCCTTAGCGGATTTTACATAAATAAATTAAGAATGCCCATCCATAGTACAACTAAAAGAAAGATCTGCCAAATTTTGGGCCCATAAACCATTCAAAAGTGCAGTAGACACCAATATTTTTTTTTAAAAGAATCTTATTATATATAAACACACAGCAATATATGTAAATATATCTGTAACAATCAGACCTGAAAGAAGGTCCCCTTATTTCCTAACACGCTAATCAATGAAAACAACAATCCCTCCAGCTGAAAAATTTGTCCTGCAATCTAAAACACAAGCATGCTGACCTTAGCCATTTGGACAAGATAGCCAAAACAAAAAAACCCATTCAATATCACACACCCACAACAGATCCAACGCTCAGTGAAAGAACTAGGCCAAAAACGCAATGAGAGATCCGACGACACCAGCTGTTAAGAGGGCACCGCCATCACAACACCAACGCCTGTAGTCAAAGAACGGGTGGGAGACGATGCCTCAGCCTCAGCAGCAAAAACCACACCGGCCATCTTCTGCAACAAAAACGACCGACTTGCTCCTGCCATCTACAAAGCCCTACCTACCACAGCGAAAAAGAAATTAAATGAGACGAACGAAGACCAATCTCCCTCCAGCCCTGCTTCAATCTATTCATATGCGACGAAAATCTGATTTTATTCGAGATCCGAATATTGAATGCCCCTTGAGGTCAGAAATTTTAAATAGTCTGAAACAACTAACGGAAATTGTTTAGCGGCTACCTGTATCCGGCGTGAGACAGGTTTCGAGCAGAAACCTCCTACTATCGGCTAAAAAATAAATAAAAAAATTATAATTTGATAATTTGTTAAATAAAAAATTATAATTTGATAATTTGTTAAATTATATTATATAAATTGTCTTCATTAACATTTAAAACCATATTTTATAATCTATCATAAAAAAATAGTCTGAAACAACTAACGGAAATTGTTTAGTGGCTATGTGTCCGGCGTGAGACAGGTTTTGAGTAGAAACCTCCTACTATATATAGCCTATCGGCTAAAAAATAAAATAAAAAAATATTTAGAAAAAATTATAATTTGATAATTTGTTAAATTATATTATATAAATTGTTTTCATTAACATTTAAAACCATATTTTATAATCTATCATAAAAAATAATAATAAAAATCATATTATTTCTTTGATAATATTAAAAAAAAATGAAAAAATTAAATAGTATCATATAACCATCATTAGAAACAATGAAACCTGAGATGGAAATAATATGATTTATTGTCGAGGCTCTTGAAAAAGATTATTTTACTTCGAGTTGAAGTTTAATTTAGAGGTTTATTTTTTCTAGAATGATTTTTCAAATAAAATATTAAGCAGTCCTTGCTCTTAGTATATTGACTAGCATTGGAATTGATTCCAAAATGAAGTGGAACTCAATGGTCTTTGAAAGGCCAATAAAACTCCATTTCTATGTATATGAACTAGCAATCGCACCTTTGTGTGCAATGAGTACGCCGAAGAAGTGTGGAAGGTCAATTAAGAAAAGAGATTGGTTTATTCTATTTATACATTTCTAATTGGCCAAAGCAATTTTATGGTGATAATTACTAGGTGTGTAAGAAGTTTACCTGAAGTTGGAAGTTTGAATGGTTGGTGGACGAGATTTGCAAAAAAAAAAATGGTTATATAGTTTCTGGTCTACTATTTTTGTTCTTGGGATATTTTAATTGCACCTTTTGATGAGTATATCCTTTCTCTCATGTCGATGAACTTGCAAGCATTAGAGAGCAAGAGAGTGAGTTGGTTCCTAATTTTAGTCAAAGGTTTATGGATGTGTGTGATGCTCCTAGTGACAACATAAATTCACTTGCATGTTTGGTCTGCTTCTTTGCTTCATTCCCATTGATAATTATGTTGAATAAGATACTAAAGAAGGTATTTGTGCATCTAAAAATATCTCACTTCATGGACTACAAAGAATGCACGATATGTAGAAAATGGATTTGTTGAGAAGGCTTTACAAAGTTTAAAGCAAATGCAAATGTCAGGTGTAAAGCTAAATTCAACAATCTTCATTAGTATAGTAATTTGAAAATTGGAAGCAAGTCATAAGCAGATCTGGAATAGACAAGGCTTGAAAAGTGGAAATAAGGGTGTACTTTTTCTCTACTTACAGTCCTTTCCTCTTTCATGTCCTATGATAAGATGTGTAATAAAAAGTAGAGTTTTTCATGACTATCTTAGTTGACAACAATCTTTAATCTTTAAAGTTGGAATTGTCTTGCAACACTCATATTCTAAATAGTGGTAAAGATAATGTATAAAAACATATTAACATATTAATGAATACAGTAGAAGCATCTTAACAGTTTCATTAGTATTATAAACGTAATTTGTTTCCTTATAAGATGAAAATAATTAAACAAAAATAGACAATTACAAAAAAGATTGAATGGTGGTTGAAGGAAATCATATTTTGAGGGATGTGCATCCTTGCATAGGACATAATCCCAGGAAGAAGTTTAGACCACTTTAGCCAACATTTCCAAATGGCAGAATTATTTCATGGTTTAGCCAACAGAAAAGTGTGCCCAGCTAGTGAGGCGGCTATGGAACATTGAGCTACTTGAACCAACCTTTGTATGGTAGGTGGAATTGTGATTAGACTTTGCCACATTGTGTCTTGTGCTAGGCAGAGTTTTAGATAACTAATATGATTATTTAATATGTCACTATGGACTAAATTTATCATTCCTTTCATGTCAAAGTTTGAGATCTATGAAGTGTTTCTTCATATCCCATGTGTACACAGGCTTGTAACATATTATAACAGATGAAGCATTCATTTTAGATATAAGTTAAAATGTTAACTTCAAAGTAGACAGTAAAGAATTTGAGTACGCAGAAAATTAATTTTAGTTGCTTAGCTTTAATCTTGTCTCTGAAAAATGATATAATTGTTAAGAAAGACAACCAATATGATTATTTGATATGACTGTGATTCAAAAAATGAGTAGCAGAAGCAAAGGTCTCATGTATATGTACTGGTAGATCTTCTCATGTCTTTGCCCTTTCAACTCAGCGGCTTCACCAATTCAGTTTTACTCAATTGTACATGTGTATTTCAATTACATCAAACCTAGTAGATTGCATAACGCTAACAGGGAAAATGCCAACCCAAATATTAATTGGTATTGAGGGTTTTCAAGTTGTTGCATTTTGTAGGCAGAGATGGAAATGCCTTAACTAATTTTGTAAGGACCTTCACAAACACCTGTTATTTGCACACAAATGAATAATGTGAGCAGCTGATCCAACAAGAATTTGGGTTGATTCAAATATAAAAATCACTAAATTCCATCTTCAACCATTTAATTACATAAGTAGAAGGTATTTTTCACAGCGTGTGAGATTATGATATTGCTATCAAGATTAAAAATAGTCTTTCAATAACCAACAAGGTTGAGCAATAAGCTTCTGACTCACCTAAATGCCACATTTCTCCCACTTTATCTGGTTTTCCTTGAGTCTCATCTATCACAAATTACATTTGAGAGTCCATAGAATCAAACAAATGTCTTATAAACATCATATCTCTCTGAACCAAAGAGAAAGTGACAAAATCAATAGTTAGGCAAAAAAATAGACACATTCATAATTGAGAACACATCATTGATATTACTGACTTTCAAAACAAAAAAAAGATATGTACAATTACATCATAGTGATAGATTAGGTGAATTTACATAAAGCTTTGATTACAGGCATAGTAGGAGGGCAGGTGTATATTCATTGGCATCCAAGATAGATTTGCATAAACATTGTAGCATACTCCTGAAAGCTTATAGGTAGACAGTAGATGATGTGAGACTCCCGAATGGAGAAGCTTAGAGATTTTATTGTACAACCCATTTTGAATGTGCAAGGCACATTATTATATCTGTTCAATATATTTGAAACATATTTGCTAATAGAGATAGTAGCTGATATGGGAGTTAGTAGCTAAGTATGAAATGATTGTAAATGAAGTTGGAAGCTGAATAAATGTAACTAATAAAATAGAAACTAACCTGCACTTGGTTTAGGTATTAGTGTTTGGTGAGGAGGTTGAATTTGATAATTCTAATAAGCATATAACAAAATAATAATAAATATTAATGTGAAGCATTGAATATAATTTGAAATAGGGTGTAAATAAATTGAAGATTTCCTAATTCTTTTATGCCTTGACAGACAATCGGACTCTGTCCCAAAGCTCCCATCTAACTGCATAGGATGCTATCAACGGTTGCAAAATTTGATTTTAAGCCAGCTAATAGTATTTTCTTGAAAGTTTCCAATTTTTTTCAATTACTCTCATTCTATGCATATCTCTTTTAATCAGGTCCTTCAACGCCTTCATATTTTATGCCTGCAAAGCATTTGCAATGACCATGAAGATGTTGTTGAAAGCTCTAGAATTCGGCTTTACACCTGTCAAATACATTTACTTGAAAGTTTTGATGGATTTCCAACAAATCCATTTCATGTAAATTTAGCAATCATTCCACTCCCAGGGTGAGATCCCTCTAAGGCATGTTGTCAAATAGAACTTGGATATTTATGCTTCCATTTCACCATATGTAAGGCTACGAGCTTGTTGGTAAAATTTGGGAGTTTTTGTCTCTCCTTCTAAGTCATGTGATAGAAGCACATGCTTCATATTAATCCAATAGTAAAGACCTAGGCTACCTTCCGGGTGTTTAATTCTTGCTTGAGTCACTTTCATGTTTCTCTTTTGGGCTTCTTTGAATGTTGATTCCACTGTAGATTTGGTGATTTGAAAATCGTTGGAGCTATAACAGTGAATTGACACAATCTCTACACTTGTGCACCACCTCAAATCTCTATCAAGGCCTGCATGATATGAGAAGACACTAAAAAGGAATCCCTTGGATTCGTAAGGCAGAACACTAATACCTTATTGGTTGCAATTGCTCCAACAATGTTTACTTTCCTCTCTGGTTCAAACATCACTTTATTTCATCTTAGTGCCTTTGTATTTCATGCCCACTAGAGCATTTTCTCGACAGCCATCAAAGCCTTTTCATTAAATTCATTTTTATCAAATCCTACGATCATTGCATTCCATGAGATGATCTCTTTTCAGAGGCATTTTTTCAAACAATTCGTTTGCCTTGTCTGGGCTCCTTCATCTCACATGCACTTCCTTCCATCATTGCATTCCATGAAGTAATGCCTCTTTTTAAATCAATTTGCATTTGTATCAAAGTTTCTAAAAGCATTTGCAATAGATCCGACCTTTATGTTTCTCAGCAATCACGCATTACATACTCTGCAATCTTTGCCTTTGATGAGATGAAATTCTTTAAGCCCTTTTTAATAAATCCATTTTGCATTTACACTTGAACAAATCGCATTCCCTGGGACAACCTCTTGGTCATTTTATCAAACAGTTCATTTGCCTTGTCTGTAGCATTCGCCATTTGTAGATTGATTGAAAATTCCTCGTGCTAAGATACATCTAGTTGGTGCATAAATTGCAGTCTTGAACTGTCAATTGCCTTTGCTTACAAGTTTCTAAAAACTTTTTTGTGCAGAGGATTGCTGCCATTATTGCATTACATGAGGCAACATTTCTTTAAGCATTCTGAAGCTTGCAAGAAGCAGTTTAAATCTTAACGAAAAATTACTTGCCCATGTGTAGGTTGCCAAAGAGCCATAATCAAACCAGGGCAAGTGTCTTACCTCAAGATTTTGTAGAATTGGTATGCCAACAATGCTGAGGATGAAAATGAGCAAAGCTTGGAGGAAGAATATTACAAAGCATTAATGAGGCAAGAAGAGGAACGACTACAACTAAGAACATGTCCATGAAAATATGAAAACAAGAAGCAATTTAAGGAAAAATAAATATGCAGACGAGAAGTTGTTAAAAGGCCGTATTTTAGGGTAACTCCACTATGTGCCATGTTTTGTTGGCAAAATAACTAACACATTATTCGGTAGGAGAGCTTCCCCACTGTAATGTTGTGGCAAAAGCGCGATAGTGGTGTTAAACATTTGCAAGTTGAGGCTGTAATGATCGCGGAAAATTTAATAACATTTAACAGAAAACGACATTTATTAACAAAAACATTCTACGGACGAGATTAAATTGATCGTATGACATTGCTTGTAATGACCTGTTGACCATTGATTTCATTATTGGCTTCGCAATTCTCAAATAGGACACGCCTTCGACGTAATTAGGTAGTTTGTATGCAATCATGTCTTCATGTTTTCTCATAAGTATCTTGACTTTTGTAAGATTGGCAATTAAAGTTTTCTTAGTAGAGGGTCCACTTTTATTCATTGTTCTTTATGTTGTCAAGTGATCTACATTGATAGCAAGGTACGGTATAGAATAATGATCATTTATATTATAATATATATATTTGTATATATAAAATAACTTAAGTAAATACAAATGTATAAATAAAATAAAAATAGTTTTTTAAGTAAAAATAATAATATGAGATTATATTTTTAGTGTTTTTAAATAGATATATTTAAGATATGCATTCTAATAATTAAAATTTATTTATAAATTCATGCATTTTTATGTAAGTATTCATGTTTGATAAATTATTTCACATCAATTTTTTCATTATATTTGTTGTTGGTCATTTGATTTTTATGTGAATAGGTATTTTACAATACTAATAACAAGTCTCATGTCATGATTATGTACATAAAACACTTAAGTTAAATTTTATAATCATTTACACATCAAATAATTAATAATACAACTTACAGTTTGTTGATTAGTTTTTTAATCTTATGCTCGAAGCTAGAAAAGAATTTGTTTGTTCCAAATATCTAAAATAATCATGAATTCCCCCATAGGTGCAAGTTTGAAAACAAAAAACCAAAAGGAATTCAAGTAATGTTAAATTTGTAATAATAAATTAACATATGTTAAGGCTATTCAAATAAAAAAACAATGGAACAAAAGAAACAAGAGCTGTAGTGTAGCGTAGTTCCCGCCAAGTGCTGGTAGAGCAATTTTGAGAAACTGTGGATTGTCACAAAAAATGACCAAAAATGTTTCTTGTCTTTACCTAGAAAGTAGTGTCAATTGCAATTGCACATGGTGAGAGCTAGAAATTAGCCCCCTTGAATATGATGTTTGTGATAATGTCAATCTAGTGTTTATGTTGCTACAACAGGGCAACTTGAAAAGCACATTATCAATGCAAGTGTAGGCTTCATAAGCAGGCTAGTTTAGACTATCCAAAGCAATGTTAAAAATGAAATAATTAAATGATGAATCTATGAAACATACTAAGCAAACAACTAAAGATTTTGAACTTTTAGAGTCAAACAAAATATCATGTATTATAATGTTGTTAGTTTGACATGAAGGGTTCCCAGATCAATGCCATCCAATATTGTGTTTGAAATTCCATCATCCACCTCAAAATCCAACATTTCAGGCTCTACACAAAAAAATTCACTTGCCATTAAACACTAACATGCTATCAAAGTTATATAAAATTTTCAAAAGAAATAAAACCCTTGGTAGCCATTCAAGCGAGAAGCATTTAAAACTTATAAGACATTGTAACTTAGCAGTTGTCGGTTTACATATGAACGAAATTGTGTATTGCCCTGGCTTTAGACTGGTGTAGTATTCACATACAAAGCTATGAAAGACAATTTTTTTAAAGAGAGTTGACTATGTAGTGAAGAAAATAAAAAGCATTACCTAAATGAACCTTCAGTTAGTTGTCCCACTGTAGAGGCTTCAACTTGGCTTGCAAATTTCCATCATCTTGTTGGGTCACATTAGTTTTTCTGCAGTTTTTACAAGACCTAAATTGCAAATGCAACCAGGGGAAAGTATGTTTAATTAGCTCAATTTAACTGTCTCTTTCAATTATTAACTGTCCAACATTATGAGCATTAGTAAATAAAAATGACCATTGCTTGCAAGTTTCGAATTTATAGATGAAACTGATCAAGAAGCACGATCTTAACTACCTTAAAATTTTGGCAAATGAATGAATTCATGTAGACTGCCTAATTTTTTTATTTAAATAAAACATTCAAATCTTTTGTAAGGGTTGCAATATATAGTTCAAATTAATGGGATAAAATTTAAGGGTCAATTAAATTGAAGATAATTAGTTTTCACAATGTTTTTAACTAAAAAATTTATATTTTACAATATAATATTATTATAAAAATTGTAATTGTATTTTATCAAACAAAAAATTATAGTTGCTAGTGAAAAATAAATCAAAGGTTAAAATCAATTTCTCACTAATAAACATTGCAATATTATTTGAATCACTAGTTTTTTTTTATAATTAAAAATTAAATTTATTATGAATATATTTAAAAATCAAAATAATTGTCTTTCATCACAAAATTAATTTAATATATTATAGATTAATTTCATATAATATATATTAAAAATAATATAATTAAAATATATTCAATGATTAAAAAAATATATATTAGATTATTAAAAAATTAAAATATAATATTATAAAATTATTATCTAAATATAATATTATAAAATTATTATCTAATATATTAAATTATGTATTAAATAATATATATGTTACATATTATAGTATTTATATTATAATATAATGCTAAAGTTAATATATTACATGATAATTTAATATATTAATATAATATTTCAAAAATAAATTCATAATATAATATACTAAAAATATATTAAATGTTATATATTATATAGTTTATATATTTTAATTTGTAATAAGTAAATAAATTTTTAGAATGAAGAATATCTTTGTTTCACTTGAGTAAAAAAAATAGAATAAAAGGTAATTAATTTAAAGTTCGGGAAAATAAATTTTGAAAAGGTAGAAAAAATTAAAATTGTTAAAATATTTTTGATAAGTTCATTCAAATGCAAAGATTAACTTGATAATGGAGCCTAGAAAATTGCAACTATGATAATGGAGCCTGAAAAGTCGCCCTTATCGCTCAAAAGTTTTGAGCTAATTATATTTCAGAAAATTAATTTTAGACATTTGTTTTGTTAAATATTTTGCATATTTACTTTAGATTTATTCAAATATTTATCAAATAGAAAATAAATATGAATTCCGATTTGTTTAAATCAAAGTTTTTAATAACTTGTTAAGGAAGATGTGTGCCTATAGTTCCTTTGGCAGGAACTAAAAATGATCAAAATTAAAATACTACAATTAAAAAAATTGTACATTTAATTTTATTCACATTAACAAAACTTACATTTAATTTAATTAAAATTTAAAATATTATAATTACAATACTATAAAGACAAGTACTCGCCACTATGTGGCACTTGTTGTTAATTACTATCTATGTTTGGTTGCATGTGAGATAAATAGTAGATAAATAGTAGTATTCTATCTAAGAAATAATAGTGGTGTCCATATGGACATATTAGTTGTATACATGGGTGAGGTGCCAGGTTGGTGGTGGTTTCATGACACTCTTTAATTATGCTATGAAGCATACATTAGATAGGCACTATATGTTGGTAGTTGATGGTTATTCCATAAATAAATATAATGGATTAAATTTACCATATAAAGAGCTACATGTTAATTTCTTATTAAAATATAGTTGAAGGCTTAGTTAGTGCTTTTTTGTTCATTATAAAGGTAAACGATATAATAATAATAATAAATTAAAAGAGATCTAACTTGATAGTTCACATGACACTAGAATTTGAAGAGACTCTTGTGAAAAATTCCACCACTAAAGAGACCCATGACTGTATTTACCTCAAAAGAGTTACATCAATATAATAACTTGTCCCTCTAATAGAAAATTAAAAATGCATGATTACTTGGAAAAGAACCTCATGATCTACTATCTCATGTTTCTAACATATAAATAAGTTAAAAGATAGAAGTATTGAATGTTATAAAACTATGAATCAAAGTAATCACTCATGGAAAAAATCTATAACAACCCCATATGATTGAGAAGTAGCTTGTAATATAAAATCAGTCCTATTACACATCTTACACCTACCTTACTTATCATAAAATTTATTATAATTTTTTAATTGACCAAAATATCAAATATTAACACTCCATGAATGTATTCAATATTTGTGTCATAGGCAAAAAATTGGGAAGATACATTGTAACACCTAATGTTAATATGTTTTCAATGTATCATATCTATTTAATTCATTTTTTATACAATATTAGAAGTATTTTAGAGAGCAATCAATCAATAAATAATATTCCCACCCACACATGGGAATCTATTTTTTCTAATCCAATTTTTTTAAGATTATACCTTAGTATCCATTGAATTAAATTAATCAATACTTAGGACTTCAAGATGGATGAAATCTCTTATCCTATGATTCATTTAGCTGAGATTTAAATTAAAAACATATTGTAATCACCTTAGATGTTGAAACAAGAACCCAATACAAAAGAAAGAAAGATTAACCATTAAAAAATGAAAATGCATCCCAAACACATGAAAATGATTGATATTTTTACATTTGGAACAAAAAAATTATTTTTTGATATAATTGGTATAATAGGTACTAATGCATGAGAAATAGATAAAATCATCAAAGTCCAACTAGATGATTCATTCACATAAAAAATATTACTATCAAATCATTTGAAAACTCAAGTAACTATTACTTAAAAAAGAAAAAAACAAATCCTTGTTAAATAAACTTGAAATTTTCCATCTTCAACATCAACTAGAGAAAACTTCACTTGCAAAAAAAATGTGATATCATTGTAAAATCACCATATCCACATAGGAGGGTTTTTTCCCTCAAGTAATATTAAGAACTCATGTTCTTAGTGCAAATAAAAAATAAAAATAACTAGTTACCCTTCTTCTAAAGACAAATAGGTGTTTTACCTACCTAGTTCACCAGTTGGGATCATATTTACATGTTAATTTTATTTAGGTCCTAGGGAATCTTTCTGGAAGGTCATTAGTTTTCATAATTTCTTATCTTGTCTTTTGACTTTTATTCCTAGGTCATTTAATACTAGTTCTCACATAATAGGATTAAGACATTTTTCATGATCTTATTTAATCCTATGTCTCACCTTGGCTAGATAACCAGCCAGTCTCATATAACAATGATACAATCATAATATACCATTTATATTCTTTTATAGAATAGAATTATTCTCCCATAGTTGATCTCTCTTGTTCTTTTATTAAGTTCCTAGATCTTGGTGTTGCAAACTATTGCATGCATTATCATTGATGTCAAATGAGTGGATATTATTGCAGCTATTATCATTGATATCAAAAATGTCATAGTTTGGAAGGTTGGATGTGATACATTCGGTATAGTGGTCAGTAGTGTTACAAAGTGAGGGACATTGTGATGGGCATGTTGTACATTATTGTACCATATATTTTTCTTCTCATGAATAAGATAAAAGATGACAAGTTCAAGTGTATGCTGATATAAAGAAGTTGTCAATGGTGTTGTTAATTTTGTATTTCCTATCTCTTGATGTAAAGCATTGCATAAAAAGTGAAATAGTTTGTGAAAATTTCTCAAGAAATCTAAGGTAAAGGAATTTATATTGAAGAAATTATGGAGAATGCCTCACATTCATTTTCATTTGAATATATAGCCTTGTGGTTTGGAAGTTAGACAGAGAAAAGTATAAATAAGATATGACCCTAATTTTAAAATGTAGAAGTTATTGGAGATGTATCAAGAGCTAAAAGAGTGAAGACTGTGTCATTGTAGTTAGGAAGAATCAAATGAATGTTCCGTATTTTTATGCATTTGAATATACGAGCCTTCAAATTAAAGGGTGAGTTAAAATTATCTATCGGTTTCCTCTTTTCAAAGTTCAAATGTTAATGTGTACTACAAGTTTGGTTCTCAATGTTCTATCTCAAGATCATGTTTTCTGGGTTTGCAAGAGATAATGAGCTCTATATCTGTTCACTTGTACCAGCATAAAGTAGCATGATGTTGTGAAGGAAGTATGAGAATTATTTTGAATATCATATAATAATTGCGAAGTGATCTATATGTTGTTGTTTCATATCTCTAGTATTGCCTTTGGTTTGGAGCTAATGCGTGAAAGGTTAAATGTGTGTTGGGTCGAATTGGCTTGTTGAGGTGTTTGCACCAATTTTGTAATGAGTGTGCTAGCATGAAAATGTGTGCTAAGGTAAAATTGGTATTGCTTATCTCCTGGCTTGGACCATATTGATTTCTACTTACTACGAATATTTTTGAAGCCAACTTATTAATGGTTGTTGCACGTTTCATGTCATACATCTCATTCTGGCCTCCAAGGAGAAAAATTTTCAATCTTGTGAAGGATATAAATTAAAGATCAAGTTTTTTGCAAAGTGAGTGGTGTATGAAGGTGTGTATAAGTGTAATGTGAGGTGGTATGTGTGAGTATATGTGTGAGATAGTGTGCCAAAAGCAGTCAGTTTAAGGTAGTGGAGGTTGATTAGCAAAGTGCCAAAAGAAGTGAGGTAAAGGTAGTAGAGTTTGTTAAGCATATGTGTTAAAGATTGTTTATCAAAAGTAGTGGGGTGATGGTAGAATAGTGTGTTGAGTAAGTGTGTCAAAAGAAGTGAGCTTCAAGTAGAAAAGGTGATGGAAGTTTATTGTAGTGGTGATAAAAAAAAATTATCAAGTGTTTTGTACAAAGGTTGTAGCCTCATTTTGTAAGTGTTTCTATTTGTAGGGAGTTGTAAATTTTGTTTTGTTGAAGCCATAAAAATCCTGCAGATTTCTTATTTGTTGCTTTATTCTATATTTAGCTTTGTTTTCTTATTTGTTGCTTTATTCTATATTTAGCTTTGTTTTTATTTCATCTCTAAAACTCTTTATATAAGAGATGATTGTAGCAGAATTTTACACAGTTGAATTCTTTTCAGTATAGTTATAAGTTTTATTGTTCAGCTTGCTCAGTCGTAAACATGAGAAAAATAATGATGGGAGGACATGGAAATCAGGGCAATTCTAAAAGAATGATATGTAGGAGATTGAAATTTCTGCACATCCGTAGACAGTTGATAAAACTATCACTTGTTCACATCGACAATGTCCCACTCTGTGCGATTTGTCTAATTAAATTTGATGCCTGTCACAATACTCATCCCTCACTGTCTTCAATGAAGAAAAATTGTCCACTATGTAGGACGCATGTGCCTTTACCACCACCTTCAATAATAATAATAATAAAAGAGATCTAACTTGATATTTCATGTGACACTAGAATTTGAAGAGACTCTTGTGAAAAACTCCACCACCAAAGAAACTCAAAAGAGTTACACCAATATAATAACTTGTCCCTCTAATAGAAAATTAAAAATGCATGATTACTTGGAAAGGAACCTCATGATCTACTATCTCATGTTTCTAACATATAAATAAGTTAAAAGATAGAGGTATTGAATGTTATAAAACTAGCAATCGCACCTTAGTGTGCAATGGGTATGCTGAAGAGGTGTGGATTGTCAATTAGAAAAAAAAATTGGTCTAATTTTTTTGCATACATTCGTGTAGTAGATGAGATCAGTTGATAGGCCAGTTACCAAATGATGTTGTCTATGCAACAAAATTTATAAGAGGAAGTTCTATACTTTTCACCAATTGATTGATTTTAACAAAATGCTCAGAAATTAGAATTCTATATAGAAAAATTTCTATTAACAAAACATTTGCTAAGTTTTGTAAAAATCCAAATGAAATTATTGGATTTGACAAAACATACATGCATTAAGTTTAAATTGGACTTTTTGTCAGAATTTTATCACATGTATTTCTTATTTATTTGGTCATCATGTTTCTCTGAACAATCCATGCTTGGAATTTTTTTCGATGCCCTGAAATCTTCCCCAATTTGTGGACTTGGGGAATTCTTTAGAAATGTATGGAGGGGGTTGGGGTAGGATATTTGGTCCATAATTTGCATCCCTATCACCATTGTAGGCATGCTTTATACATGTTGTAATATATGATATAATGTGGTTTGTTTTTCAAATTTTGGAACTTGAGCATTTGCAAAATTGTTGAACTCTTTATAATACAATGGTGCTCTATGATTTAGGATTGCAGACATCAGTTAAATTATATTTTACCAGTAGGTAGTGGGAGTAGGATGTTTGGACTACAAATTGCTCCCATCACTGGGATAGGCTTGCTTCATACAAGTGGTAATAAATGGTGTAATCCAGTTTGTGTGCAATTTGAAGATTTGCATATTGGAACGGTTCATGTAGATGATAACAGTTGTTGCTTTGTGACCTACTGTCCTGCTATTAAATGTTCTAACTCAGTGAAATTTTAATTTGGATAGTGTTGGTGGGAGCAGGATGTTTGAACAACATACAACAACACATGAACATTGCAAATCCATTCTCACATGTAGAGAGTAAGTCTGCATTGTCGATGTGTTGTTGTTTGTGGCTTAAATATTAGGATTTTAATGTTTTGCAGCTTTGGCAAAAAATTTACGATTCTGCATCTACAACATCTGCTATTTGTCATCTTATTTATTCAATGAAATTTTTATTTTGTTATTAGTTGGTGGGAATTGGATATTTTCCCCATTAATTTCCCCACAAAAAATGTGCAAACTTATTCCATATGGTAGAATGAGTCGGTGATAACAATATCTGACATACAAATTGCATAGTTGTTGTCTATAGTGTAATTTTGTGCGTTAGACATCCTATTGACGGAGCTGGTGAAGCATTTGTTCATATTGACTGTGATGTACTTGGTGTAATTGTTATTGTAAGGATTATCTTTGTACAATTTTTTTTCCCCCAACCTTGTTTCTATTTGAAAGGAAGTAGAGGTGCAGAACAACGCTTCCAACACTAATCTAAGAAGGAGAGATAGCGCAGATTCATACAAATAATTAAAGTGTTACAGAGAAAGAAACACATTCAAATACATGCATAAAAGATTAATACCATAATGCACAAATTTATGTGGGGAAAACCTTTCCAGGTAAAAAACCCCACACACCAGAAGCACAATACTTTGTATTATCAGTAACAAAGAATTACAATACAATAGCAACACTCAGCTTCTCAGATGTTCTCTAACTTCAACAAGAAAACAAGAATTTGGGATAATTCTAACAGCATAACAGAAAACTCTCTTTTCTCTCTCTATTCAATACACAATGACAGTATATTTTCTTCAATAGCAAAATAGAGATATCTTGTATCATGCAATATTTGAAACATAACTCAAAGTGAAAAGCTTGAGCTACATCCAATCGCAACAACTGAGGGAGATAACATAATGTAGTTACAAACAATGCAAAATATCTTTCATGCGTTTAACTTGTCACCACCGCTAATCTCCTTCATGCATTGAATAGTTAACTCACTGAATTGCAGTCCTTCACCGTTGCAAACAGCAAGTTAAAATATCCATGCGTTGAACAAGATATAGATAACTCCACTGCTGACAACAATGTTATTATCTCCTTCATGCATGATTGGTATGACTTTAGTTCTCCACGGCTAACTACAAGTTGAGACACACTTATCTCAACACTATTGAGTAACCTATATTTGTACTAGTGTCATAGTGTTTTCAGTGAAGTCAATTGGCTATTCATGTACCATGGATATCCAAAAACATCCTACAGGTTATGTTTGTAGGTTTTTCAATTTGGTTGTTGTATGCTATTTTTGTTGTAATTACCATTTGGTAATTACGTACCCACTTATTGCTCTATTTGTTTAAGGCATTTCAGGAATCTGCATGTGGGATTCCACTTTTTTTTGTTTCATCTTTTTCTATAATTTTCACCTCACTGGTCTTTTCATGAAGTTTGTCGGGCACAAATAATTTTTTCCTAAATGTCCATTCTAAGTTTAATGTGCCATTATCTAATGTCATTTCAGGTGCATGTGTTAATTGTTTCCATATTTGTTTTCATTTGATGAATTTCATATGTTTTCATTATGTAGTGTTATTAGTGTAGTGTTTGGTGAACTACCTATTTATATTTATCTATATGTAGTTGTTTTGGACATTTTTCAATCTAAATAGATTATTCATTAGATCAGTAACCTAGATGGCGGCTTTGAAAATGTCAATAATAATCAAGATTCTTATTGTCAACTTGAAATTTGTGAGTATCTGTGGAAAACTTCTAACAAGTGGTAGTATCTCGCAGGTCCAACATTGTTATTTTTCCAAGAAAATGTTGGGAGTATCCTTTGAGCTTTTACTATTTGGTTTATTTAGCAGTCAATAAAATAATGATTTAGATGAATATGACTTATCCTATCAGAGTTAACTTTGGGAATCTCCTTAATATTATATTTCCAGATATAGCTCACCAGCTTGAGTTTGTTTGAATTTTGTTACAGAAATTGAAATGCAGCGGTTTCATGTGTTCTCTTACAGAGGGTTTGTCTCAATCTTTAGACTATGTAAATTTTGATGCTTTGCGTTTATCACCGTGTTGATAAATTGTACACATCTTTAGTTGGTGGTATGTATATGGTTATTTTTTTCTCCAATTAGAGAATGCTCAACAAGGAGTTGGACTATATAGAGCTTGAACACAAAAAAGTATAATGTATGTTTAATTATATTGCAATCAGATATGGAGCAAGTGATGGCTACCCATCTCAAGAGGACATTAGCCATGATGCACAAGTGAGTCTTTCTAGAGATTCAAATATTTTCTCTCTGACATAAAATGCTTAATTTTAACCTATTACACTAAAATGGGTAATACAACAAATAGACGATGTTATTGACGTGGTTATTCTTATCAGGCAACACTGGAATGCCTACTCCAGAGGACTGATATTGATACATCAAAAATAGTTATATTTGGGAGATCTTTGGGAGGGGATGTTGGAGCAGTTCTCACTAAAAATAATTTGGAAAAGGTGTATCAGCAGATGCATTTAAGACCAAAGAGAAATAAGAATAATTTTTAAATGAAGAGAAGAACTAGGGAACATAAGTTTGAAGACTAATCATGCATTGGGTTTTTATAAGTAATTTTTTTTCTGGTTTTATTTTGCAATTTTCTTAACAGTCAACATGATGCTATATATGAAAAGAAATTTGCAAATGTTTGTTTATTGCAGTTGTGACTTAAGATGAGTCACAATTGTGGGAATAGGGGCAGAGGAATTGAAATGGAAAATAGAGCAGCAAATAATAATCATACACAGCAATAAAAGAAACACATTCAAATGCAATTAAAAGTTGCTCATAACACACACAATTGACACAGTAGAAAATAGACAACATTCAAATTTATATATATCCATTAGTCTGAAAAATACAACAGCTACGATGCCTTGTTCTTCATTACATCATATTCTCAGTAGCAAAGCTATGTTGCTCTCTTTCTTGCTTCTTTCCCTATGCAAAAATGACCACAAAAAGGAAATAAAACCAAAAACTACGGTGGACAGCTAAGGAATAATAAAATATTAATATTTTTACTACCCACAAAGTGTGTGAGTAAATAGGCAATTAATGAAGATCAAATCAAATCTCCCGAAAACTTCTCCAAAAAGTTTCTAATTAAAGTTGTCTTTAATGCTGGTATGTAGCCTTAGCTGGAGGGAATTTGCATAATTAATTAGTTGAGATTACATATCTTTGACACTCCCCCTTAATCTCAACTAGTTGACATTCTGCTCAAAAAATAAAATCCAGAGCATCCAAAGTTCTGGTGCTTTCAAAGTTTTGGCACATCCAAAATTCTAGCGCATCAACCTGTACAATTTTTTTTGGCGCATTCACTTTCTATCTGAAAATTTCTGGCATGTCTGCCTTCTATCTGAAAAGTTCTGGCACATTTACCTTATGTTCCTACATTCTGTTCAAAAAGTTTCGTCCAACATCTTCCTTTTGTTCCTGCATTTTGTTCCCAAAGTTCTGGAGCATTTGCACTAGCACAGAAATTTCTGGAGCATTCATCTTCAGCACAAACACCCAAACAACTTCTCAAGTATTCAAATGCATCTCTTGCCAATGGTTTAGTGAAAATATCAGCAAATTTCTCTTTTGATCTACATAACTCCAAACAGATTTCTTTGTTATTTACTAACTCTTATAAAATGGTATCTAGTATCTATGTGCTTGCTTCTTTTATGAAAAATATGATTTTTAGACAATGCAATAGCTGAGTTATTATCACAATAAAAAAATTTTGATTCATCTTGTTTATGTATCAACTCAGCTAGCATTCTTCTCATCCATACATCTTGACATGTTGCTGCTATGGCTGCAACATACTTCGCTTCTGCTAAAGAAAGTGTAACAATGGGTTGTTTCTTTGAAACCCATGATACAAAACTTGATCCAAAGTTAAAGGAATAACCAGAAGTACTTTTTCTATCATCTATGCTGCCAGCACAATCGTTGTCTGTGTATCCAATGAGTTTGAAGTCATCTACAGCTGAATATAAAATTCCATAGTTTTTAGTTTCACATGTGTACCTCAATATCTTTTTTCCAGCTTGCCAATGAGAGTCTTTTGGAGACTCCATGAACCTTGAGATAAGGCTCACACCATACATGATGTCAGGACTTGTGGCAGTCAAGTACATGAGACTACCAACTAGCCTTTTAAACAATCTAGGATCAACTAATGAACCATCATCTTCATTGCTTAACTTCAGTCCTATCACAACTGGTGTAGGAGATGATTTGCAATTCAACATATTAAATCTTTTCAATACATCACTTGCATATTTTGATTGAGAAATAAAAATACCATCTGCTGATTGCTTAACTTGTATTCCCAAGAAATATTTCATTAGACCAAGATTAGTCATCTCAAACTCTTTCATCATAGCTTCCTTAAAAGAACTTATAGAAAGGTCTCCCATAAAGATCAAATCATCTACATAAAGACAAACTATTAGCATTTTACCTTCTTCATCCATCTTGATATATAAAGTGGGCTCACTGCTGCACCTACTAAAACCATTCTTAATTAAATAAGAATCAATTTGATTGTACCATGCTCTAGGAGCTTGCTTGAGTCCATAGAGCGCCTTTTTCAGCTTGTATACTTTTCCTTCATGACCTGCAATTTCATATCCTTCCGGCTGCTCAACATAAACTTCTTCTTCAATCAAACCATTTAAAAATGCAGATTTTACATCCATTTGAAAAACAAGCCACTTCTTTTGAGCTGCAATGGCCAAAACACTTCTTATCCAAGCGAACTACAAGTGCAAAGGTTTCATTTTAATCAATACCAGGTTGTTGAGTGAAACCTTTAGCAACCAACCTTTCCTTATGCTTCAACACATTTCCACCCATGCCATACTTTGTTTTATAAATCCACTTTACACTTATTACATCTTTTCCTTGAGGGTGATCCACCAACTCTCAAGTATTGTTCTTTTCAATAGATTCAATCTCTTCATCCATAGCTTCAGTCCATGCTTCATCCTTAATTGCTTCATCAAAGAACATTGGATTAGTAACTTCTGAAAATAAAGCAAAAACAGAAAATGAATTTGATGTTTCAACATTAAAATTAGCTTCATATGTATCTCTCAAACTCCTTGTTTTTCACTGCAATAAGCTTGCCAATGTAGGATCAGATGAGCTGCTTCTATCAGTTGAATTTGAAGGACTTCCAGATGATGTTATGGCTAGTGTTCTTTGTGGAGTTTGTTGTGTGGAAGAAAAAAATTTATTTCTTGAAAGTCTTGTTGTAGAATGAGGTGTAGCTTGTGCTACAACTTGTGTTGCATGTCCGGGAGTGGAAGGAGGTATTGCTTGAGGAATACCTTGTTGTTCTATCACTTCATCAGTCATATCATCATGTGGATCAACTGCTGCTACACTTATTATTTTTTCTACATTTCCATCCCATTCTTCGTTCTCTACAAATTGTACATCTCTTTGATTATAACTTTTCTTGTAATTGGATTAAACAACTTGTAAGCTTTTGTATCTTCTGAATATCCAACAAAAATACATTTCTCACCTCTGTTATCCAATTTTATTTTCAGTTCTTCAGGAATATAAGCATATGCAATGTATCCAAAGACTTTGAAGTGTGCAACATTGTGCTTTCTACCACTCCAAGCCTCTTGAGGAATCACATTTCTTACACTTGTAGTTGGAAATCTATTTAAAATATAAATAACAGTTGCTACTGCTTCAGCCCAATATTTGTTTGGTAAATGCTTTGACTTCAACATACTCCTTGCCATATCCATGATAATTCGATTTCTTCTTTCAGCCACACCATTTTGTTGAGGTGTGTAACGGGCTGTAAATTGTTTGTGAATACCATGTTGGCTGCAAAAATTCAAAAAATCATTAGAACTATATTCACCGCCTCTATCAGTTCTTAATATTTTGATGTAATAACCACTTTGCTTCTCTACAAGAGCCTTGAACTGCTAAAAGACTCCAAATGCATCAGATTTATGCCTCAAAAAGTAGACCCATGTCTTTCTTGTATAATCATCAATAAAAGTCAGAAAATATGTGCAACCTCCAATGGAAGGAGTTTGCATTGGTCCACATATATCGGAGTGAACAATCTCAAGTGGTTTATATGCTCTTTCTGATTTTCCAACAGGGAAGGTCTCTCTATGTTGTTTACCCAAGATGCACGATTCACATACCCTTTCCGGTTTTTTAATCAATGGCAACCCCTTAACCATATTCTTTCTATGCAACAAATTTAGACCTCCAAAGTTTAAATGACCAAATCTCAAATGCCACAACCAAGATTCATTCTTTACCACTGACTGAAAAGTTGTTTGAATAGTTACATTACTATTTTGTTCCTCTTTAGTTCCAATTTTTTCCTTTCCAGAGCAACCTTGCTCTATTCCGAAGCAGCCTTGTTTTTTTTCAGAGCAACTTTGCAATTTTGTTTTTTTTCGGAGCAACTCTAAGAGGCGTCTTGAGAATCTTCAACCTTAAATGTTGTTCCAGCTTGTGTATTTTCTGCCATATGATAAGCTTCAGCTGCATTTCTTTTGATGTCAAGTTTCAGCCTCAATGGAAATATTCATTTTTTTGTCATTTGTACCTTTGCTATTAGCTGAGTACTAGGATATTTATCAAGAATAACACATGCATTATTTTTCATGTCAATTCTATATCCTTTTTGCACTAATTGACCAATGCTCATCAGATTATGTTTTAGACCAGCAACATAAAAAACATCATGAATGACTTTTTGCTCCCCCTTTTTGGTTAGAATATTCACAGTCCCTTTTCCCATAACATTCACTTGATTATTGTTCCCAAGAGTGACATTTAAGGTGACTGATTTATCCAAGCTTGAAAATAGCTCTAGATTTCCAGACATATGATTGCTACAGCCAGAATCTAAATACCAAATATCATTTGGACTGTCTTGAACCATATTGCATTCAACTGGTGATTTTGTAGAAATTGCTTCAGCAATTTTGCACATGCAATAAACATAGAATTTTTTGTAGAATTTTATGGGGGATTTTGATTTTGTCTTCCTTGATCATGTTGTTTCTTCCAGCACTCAAAAGAGTAGTGACCATACTTCTTGCAGTAATGACATTGAACATGTGACTTATCTTTCCTTTGACCACTTGGATGACTTTGAGAGTTTTCATTGTTATGTCCTCTTCCACCTTGGTTTGCAGGACTGTTGCTACATCCTCTAAATGAATTTCTTCCTCTACCCCTAGGTGTGAACCTACCTCTACCTCTTCCATGGCTTATTGAAGCCTAAGATGAGAAAGCATTCTCAATAGAGGTGTGTGATTTGTTTAGCCTATATTCATGATTTATCAAAGATGCATGCAATTCATCCATTGTCAGCTAGGTTAAATCCTTAGTTTCCTCTATGGAAACAACTAAAGGATCAAACTTAGTAGGCAAAACCCTTAACATTTTCTCAACTATCCTTGTCTCTTCTAATGTTTCTCCATGAGATTTTATCTGATTTACTAGCCCAACAACACGAGTAAAAAATAACTCCACAGACTCTGAATCTTTCATACTTATATTTTCAAATTCTCTTCTAAGTAATTGGAGTTTTGCAGCTTTAGCTTTGTCCTTACCTTGATAGGTTGTTTGCAGTGTGTCCCATGCCTCCTTTGCTTGTGTTGTTGTTGCAACTCTTGGTAGTATGATTTCATGCATTGCTTGATGAATGTACAAGAGGGTTTTTCCATCCTTCTTTCTCTACTCTTTCAAGAGATCTTTATGTGCCTGTGTGAGTGCATTATAAACTACTTGGTCTGCTAGTTTAGAATAACCACTCTCAACAATTTCCCAAACATCCTGAGACCTAAATAGGGCTTTCATGGTCAATGACCAATATTCATAATTTTTTCCTGTGAAAAGAGGGGTTTGCAGGCTAGACAAGGAAGCACCAGACGTTGAGGCTATGGAAGCCATTAATGGCTGTCAAACAAAAAATAAGTGTAGACCCAAAAAAAAGACTAGAAGTTTGAACCAGTGGCTCTGATAACAGATCTGGGAATAGGGGCAGATGAATTGAAATGGAAAACAGAGCAGCAAATAATAATCATACACAACAATAAAAGAAACACATTCAAATGCAATTAAAAGTTGCTCATAACACACACAATTGACACAGTAGAAAATAGACAGCATTCAAATTTATATATATCCATTAGTCTGAAAAATACAACAGCTACGATGCCCTGTTCTTCATTACATCATATTCTTAGTAGCAAAGTTGTGTTGCTCTCTTTCTTGCTTCTTGCCTTATGCAAATATGACCACAAAAAAGAAATAAAACCAAAAACTATGGTGGAAAGCTAAGGAGTAATAAAATATTAATATTTTAGTGTGTGAGTAAATAGGAAATTAATGAAGATCAAATCAAATCTCCTGAAAACTTCTCCAAAAAGTTTATAATTAAAGTTGCCTTTAATGCTGGTACATAGCCTTAGCTGGAGGGAATTTGCATAATTAATTAGTTGAGATTACATATCTCTGACAACAACAAGCTTTTAGTATGTTCTTTTACATTTTTATGTATTAAGTTAGAACTCAAATGACTGTTTTCACTTTTATTAGTTTTGATAGCTCTTTCTGAAACAATCTAGTCCTTGACAAAATATATTTTCTCACAAGTTGAAAATGCATCCTCCATTTTTTCATCTAGCCGAGGAAATGATTAGATCAATGAATGCTCTATTCCAAATATTGGGACTTTGGATGTTTGGAGTTGAATACATACAATGGGGACCAGTTAATCTATTCTCATTTATGTACTTATTTTTGCACTATGTATATAAATGTAATATTCAAGTGCATTCCTCTGTTCACGGGGTAATTGATAAAATACTATTGAGATTAGCAGCCTTTTAAGCTTAATTTTGATGGTGCTTCAAGGGTGAGGGCTGGCTAGTACTAAGGAGTTGATCAGGGTCTCTTTGGGGCACTTCTTAGAAGGGGGATCTGCTCAAAGGCATCAATTTTCTGACCTTGATGGGCTTAGGAAATTGATCGTTGAGGGTGATGTGTAGGTGATAATTGCAAGTTTGATCAATGGGGCAATTAATATTGGAAACTTAATCATTGTTTTTTGGATGCCTGCCATGTATATGAACTTTTTGAGTTAGTTATCTTTCTCTACCAGGATTAGTGATAATTCAGAGGATGGGAGAGCTTCCCTCCTATTTTTTCTATGGATTCTTCTTTCCATCAAGGAAAGTGTATGGCAAGTTTTTGTTCTCCTTAGGAGGGTGTTAACTTTTATTATTGGTAGTTAGGAGTGGAAGCTTTTTTCTTGGGCTTGGAGGATTGTCCTGTGAGTAATGGTCTCATCATTATTATGGATGGTTTACCTTCCACGTGGCATCATTAAGATTGGCTGATGATGCTAGTTTTTGGAGTGTACCTCTTCCAGTTGGTGTTTGTGAATTTGTGGATATGGTGGAAAAACTATGGACTGTTTAACCATTGTGTTTGGATTTTGTTAGAAGTTCTCTATGCAATTTGTTTGTAGTGTGCTCCCAGGATCTTAGACTCTTTCAAAGATGTTGCAAGGAGGCTTCTTTTTTCATTGTTCTCTCTACATGGGGGTTGTCACAGACCAACAACTGTGAAGCATTTTCATGGTTCTTGATTTGCATGCCTTGAACATTATCAATCTCATCCTAGATCAGGACAAAACTGAGAATATGGGTGTTCTCAGAAGAAGAGTCTCCATTGTGTCTGATTTCAAGGATAAGGTGGATACTAGAGCTCCTAACCTGGTTGTTAAAGAATGGATCCTAAATAGGGTTTTACTCATTGGAGACAAAGTTATTTTGATTGAAACTTATGAGGACTATGCTAGAGTAGAAGAGGAACTGGGGAGAAGCATGCAAAGGAAATTGTAGCCCTTGCAAGGAAATTCAACATGTTTACTCTCTGAAAGAGGAGTTGATTTCCTTTTGCCAGTATCTCGCAATGTATATAGATGGTTTGTGGGTAGCATGACATGATGGTTGTCTGGGGTTTTGTAGTTTGTTTACTTTTCCTTTGATTTCAAGTTACAGTTTATTTAGTGTTGAAAAGCACTCCTTTATAGAGTTTTCTATTGAGTGCTTATGCTAAGGAAGAATAATAAGATATTATTAAGCTTTGACAAATTTTAGAATTAAACACGGCTTGTTGGTCTACTGAGATTTTCTGGACTCTATCAAAAGATGGGTATCCAACTAGCTTGAATAGGGGAGCCGTGAGCTTAATTTGAATCTATTTTCTTTTTAGGTTGTTGTTCAACTACAAAATATTAAATAAATAAGGTTTATTTAAGTAGGTTTCTAAGAATAAAAAATTGGAAGGGAAGGAGTCAATAGTTATGAAAAGATTTGTCATGTACCTCCTCTCCGCTTCCCACCCATCATCCAATTTAATCTAAGGACATCTAGTTCAAGAAAAATTGAGTCTAACCACAACTTGCTATACCTACTGTAAACTGGAAAGAAGAAGCCCTACACCTGAAAAATATAAGAATGTGAAGCCAAACTATAGAAACCAAAAAACTGAATATTTGAATGCTCATAGAATTTCTTTGTATTTTTTGTTTCAAGAAATGAAAAGAAATGGCATTGCAGCAATAATGAAGTAGTTGTTTCAAACAATACACAGAAGAGAACCTTTGTAAGTTAAGAACTGGTAAAGTGACCAGGAAAAATACCATCCCTACAGTTAGCGAAACACAAGATACTTAGACCTATAGACAAAAACCACTTCCACCAAGCCCTCTTAATACCTAAAATTCCATTTATAACTAACTTCAGCTCTTTTTCCTTTTACACATGAGAAAAAATGTTCCTGATGAACCCACAATATTTCTAATAGGCACAAAGTACCATTGTCAATAAAGTAAGGTAATTTTTTAAGTCACAACCTAGCTAGAAACCTCCTAGGTGTATGAGAAACCCTTTGGTGAACAAGGGAGATCTACCCTATATGTTATTTATATATTGTTAGAACTTGTATTTTTGAATTTAAAGTACACTTTGATAAGACTGTTGGTTAAGAAAGCCTTTCCAATCCACTTAAGCCTGCAACAGATCATCTTCTCATATATTACACCCTTTAGCTGACTTGATCTAGGGACAGTCTACTCAAATATGGAAATGGAGAGAGATACAAATGGAAACAACAGCCAGGTTCAGGTGATATACGTCTAATGGTTAATAAGGTACAGTTAAGCATGCCCAAAGTTTAATTAAATCCAACCAAGCAGAGGCCAAGTTTAAATGTTATGAGTTATCAAAGTGGAGCAATCTTTAAATGTGAATGAAAACCAAGCTAACACCACACCATCTCAAAGGAAATCCATAACCTCCCCCAAGATCTGTGAAATAAAATAAAACCTATATTACCAATCTAGTTGTTTCAAATAACAAAAAATATACCTAGGCATATGTGGCCATTGTTGTATAGAAGCGGATAATTTATAAGTAATAATTATGTGGCTTAAAAATTCCTAAGGAAAAATATTCAATATTATTACCTAAATGCAGCAATGGCCACATATGCCTAGGTATAATTATTATTGTTGTAATATTACCATACATCTGTTCTTGAGCTATGGATGATACTTTCTTTGTTACCATTTTTTCATGATTTGTAGAATTGCATGTCGAAATTGTTCATTTCTAGACTCATCCACCTTCTCAAACATCGGCTTCCTCAAATTCACCCTCACTACAACTACCGCCTCTATCACCATGATAATAAATCCTTCAGATCCTAACTTCCCCCCAAACCCTGACTTTCTCTTCTAGTCATAGAAGGAATCATGTAAAATATACTAAATTACTTTTAGAACATTCCACAAAACCCCAAATTCTTCATACACTAATTTCCTCCAACCTTGGTTTCTTCAAATCCTAATATTCTCTAGAGTTCACAAAGCGAAACCTATTCAATTCACGAAAATATTTTAAAAAATTCTTCAAACCCTAGTCTCCTCCTGAGATCACGAATCGAATTTTGATAAAATTTACTTTGGAAAACTCTTCGGACTCCAATTTACACAAACCTAAATTTTCTTCAAAGATCACAACGTTGACCTTTGCAGAATGAAAACCCAAAAAATCACCATTTTTGTTCTGAAATGTGGGTTTTATGGTCATTTATTTATCAAAGCAGGCCAAACTTGGAATTTGAATGCAATCTCAAGAAGTTGATTCTGCCTTGACATAAAAAAAAGGTATAGAAATTGAGACAGGTTTGAAGATTATTTACAGTAATGGCAAAGAAATTGGGGGAGGAGGAGTTTATGGCAGAGTTGTGCAATGGCTTCTATGGCCACGGTCCCATGGAGGGGGGCTTCCTAAAAATCCAGGGCAGAATCCGCTTAAATTTTAAGTAGAATATTTTGAAGTTGATGGTCCCATGAACTTCAAATTTTAAGTAGGCTGGTGGTGGAATGGTGGTGGATGAATAAAAAATTAATAAATAATAACATTTCCCTCCAAATTTGTTTTAAAATTGGCAGAAAAGTACATTTAAGTGGGTGGGGTAATTTCTAGCCCCACCCCATTCTCACCAGCTGAAATTTTCAGCCACCTGCTTATTTGGGCTAAAAAAGATTCCATTTAATCCTATAGCAGATTTTTTTTTCCCATGAGACCACCTGCTTCTATGAAAATAGGAGCCCAAGCCCCCCCATGGGACTGCTCAAAGAAAGATGTGATAACTTTGCAAAGTCTGAAGAAGAATGTTGCTCTTTTGGGAGTGGAGGTGATGAGTCCTATTACACATCTTGCACCTACCTTATCATAAAATTTATTATATTTTTTTAATTGAACAAAATATCAAATATTAACACTTCATGAATGTATTCAATATTTATGTCATAGGCAGCAAATTGGGAAGGTACATTGTAACATCTAATGTTAATATGTTTTCAATGTATCATATCTATTTAATTCATTTTTATACAATATTAGAAATATTTTAGAGGGAAATCAATAAATAAATAATATTCCCATCTATACATGGAAATCTATTTTTTCTAATCCAATTTTTTTAAGAGCATATCTTAGTATCCACTGAATTACAAGATTTAGGACTTCAAAATGGATGGAATCTCTTATCCTATGATTCATTTAACTGAGATTTAAATTAAAAACATATTGTAATCACCTTAGATGTTGAAACAAGAATTCAATACAAAAGAAAGAAAGAATAACCATAAAAAATGAAAATGCATCCCAAACAGATGAAAATAATTGATATTTTCACATTTGGAACAAAAAAAATATTTTTTGATATAATTGGTACAATAGGTACTAATGCATGAGAAACAGATAAAATCATGAAAGTCCAACTAGTTGATTTAGTCACATAAAAAATATTGCTATCAAATCATTTGAAAACTCAAGTAACTATTACTTAAAAAAAGAAAAAAAAATCATTGTTAAAAAAACTTGAAAATATTCATCTTCAACACTGACTAGAGAAAACTTCACTTGCAAAAAAAATGTGATATCATTGTAAAATCACCATATCCACATAGGAGGGTTTTTTCCTCAAGTAATATTAAGAATTCATGATCTTCTTAGTGCAAATAAAAAATAAAAATAACTAGTTACCCTTCTTCTCAAGACAAATAGATGTTTTACCTACCTAGTTCACCAGTTGGGATCATATTTACATGTTAATTTTATTTAGGACCTAGGGAATCTTTTTGGAAGTTCATTAGTTTTCATAAGGTCTTATCTTGTCTTTTGACTTTTAATGATTTTTTCCTAGATCATTTAATATTAGTTGTATCACGTCATATGATTAAGACACTTGTCATGATCCTATTTAATCCTAAGTCTCACCTTGGTTAGATAACCAAGTGATCTCATATAGCAATGATACAATCATAATATACCATTTGTATTTTTTTATAGAATAGAATTATTCTCTCATAGCTGATCTCTCTTGTTCTTTTATTAAGTTTCTCAATCTTGGTGTTGTAGACTATTGCAGGTGTTATCATTGATGTCAAATGAGTGGATATTATTGTAGGTGTTATCATTGATATCAACAATGTCATAGTTTGGAAGGTTGGATGTGATACATTCAGTATGGTGGTCAGTAGTGTTGTGAAGTGAAGGACATCATGATGGGCATGCTAAACATTATTGTGCCATATCTTTAGTTGCTCATGAATAAGGTAAAATATGACAAGTTCAAGTGTATTTTGATATAAAGTTGTCAATGGTGTTGTGAATTTTGTATTCCTTGTCTCTTGATGTAAAGAATTGCATAAAAAGTGAAATAGTTTGTGAAAATTTCTCAAGAAATCTAAGGTAAAGGAATTTATATTGAAGAAACTATGGAGAATGCATCACGTTCCTTTTCATTTGAATATATGGCCTTGTGGTTTGGAAGTTAGACAAAGAAAAGTATAAATAAGGTATGACCCTAATTTTAAAATGTAGAAGTTATTAGAGATGTATCAAGAGCTAAAAGAGTGAAGATTGTGTTGTTGCAGTTAGGAAGGACCAGAGGAATTCTTCGTATTTTTATGTATTTGAATATATGAACCTTCAAATTAAAAGATGAGTTAAAATTGCCTATGTGTTTCCTCTTTTCAAAGTTCAAGTGTTAATGTGTACTACAAGTTTGGTTCTCAATGTTCTTGTTACCCAATTTTCACCTACGGGCTCAATCAGGGGAAATTATGTTTTAAATTTGACACGTGGATTAAATGTGGCTCCCACAAGGGTTGAGCCCAGCGTGCAGGTCTTCATATTTCATTGGGAAGGTCTTTATCTGATGCTATTTCACAAGGAATTCTATTGGAAAGCCTTGCCTCAGTCAAATTCGGCATAAAACTCCTGAGGAAGAAAGTCGCTTGGACTTTTCAGATGTCTTGCCGACTGGCAGTGTTTTATATTAATTCAGGATCCACCGGTCGGCTAGACATTTTATTCGCCATGGGATTTTATATGTCTCCCCGACTGCTGAAGTCACACCGACCCTTGTGCACAAGGCTAGCGTCGCCGAAGAAGGGTGTCATCGGGAAGAGGTCTGGCCGACAAGAAGAAGTCTCGGTGACTAAGTGGAGGTCTCGCAGAAAGGATCTGTCATCGGCGAAAGTTGGTGCCTTCACTATGATGTCTCACCGAATGGGGTGAGGTCTCGCTGAAACAAGGTGGCTTCAGAGTAAGGTCCTGTCGACAGATGAAATTCTTGTCGACAGTCGTTCACAAGGCCGTCATTGGGGAGAAGGGTTCACATTCGTTGTGAGGTCTCGGCGAAAAGAAATGTCATCGTGAAGAAAAGAAGGGCCTCGCTGTGACGTCCCGACGACCATGTGGAGTCTCCCTGAAATGAAATGAGCTCGCTGAATGAAGGCATCATCGCTGTAAGGTCTGGTCGAATGGTGGAAGTCTCGACGAAATGGTTTGCCTTTGGGGTAATGTCTCACCGAAGGGATAAAGGTCTCATCGAAAGGAGTTTGCATCGAGGGGAATGTTTTGCGCTCTGGGAGATGTCTCTCCAACCAAGTGGTGGTCTCGCCGAAGTGGAATGAGTTTGATGAGAGGTTTTCCCGATTGGAGGAGAGTCTTGCCGAAGTAAAAGGTTTGATCTCGGGGAGAAAGATGAAGGGCTTGCTGTAACATCTTGCCGACCTGATAAAGTCTTGTCGATGGTCTAGTTGAAGTGTTATCTACTGTCAGATGCTTTCGGCAAGACCTCTTGCTGAAAGTGATATAGTCTTGCCAATGGTCTGGGTGACAACAAAGGCGATATCGGTATGACTTTTGAAGCTCGATATGAACTCTTGTCGATGGTTGTAAGCTATGTCGATAACTACTGAAGGGCATAATCGCATCGGGGAGACATGGCTAGTGTCTCACTGACATGCGATTCAGTCTGAACGACCTTTGACCGTCTAGGAATCTACGTGGCACGAGTTCAACCAATCAGAAGGAAGCTATAGGTGAACCGTTGGCAGCTTGACCGGTGCCGAGAAGATCAATAGAATGTAAACGACATGTATCTACTCTGAGATCGATAGCGATGGATCGGCTCCATGAACAATAGTGTTCGGATCTAACGTGAAAGCTTGATGCTGCTTCATGAAGAGGCCACGAGTCACGAGGAAAACTGGGATGTCGGCTGGCAAAGGAGGTTTGAGGGTAGACACGGAGGCCAGAATTTAGTACATTAACTGTACCCCAAAAGATCTAAGGGCTACTCCTAAGGATGATCCTTCATCGACATGGACATGAGGATGCACATTGAACGCAACATTAACTTCATTCAAAAGATCGAAGGGCAGATCTTTCTGGAGGCTGATATTTTTGTAAGCCCTAGGGGCTAAGACTTTTGTATATATGACATTTTTTGCCTCTTTGAAAAGGAGTTCTCCTTATGCTTTTCGAAAGTCTGTGACTTTTGCAGTCCTTTCTCAGATTAGCAAACTTCTGTAACTCATTTTGGAGCATGATATATAAAATTTACCTTGGTTACCATTAATGGTTCAATTTGCCTTCTGGTTCTTGCAAAATAATGTGCATTTTCAGGTGATTGATCAAGCTACTTCGTGAAATATTTATTTTCCTTATAGCTTTGTCTCATGTGAGCATGCCTTTCTTTGCAAAAGTAGTATTATGTAGGTTACAAATTGTGTTTACTTAATTGCGCATGAGCTTTTAATTTGTGAAAATCTGCTTTTCCTTCTTGAAAGTGTGTGCATGTCAAACCTGTTTGTGAAATACTTATGCATAATCCACAAAAAATTGTTGTGCAGTACCATATCCATCATCATTGTTCATGTGTAACTCGAGTATCTCATTGTTCTTGTCATTTTGGTGTATCACCATAGGTTTTAATTTTCATTTTTAAGCATTCTCCTTCACCCTTTTCCTTACAAGATCAGTAGTTACGTGACACCATAGGAAGTTGGCCTTCTCCGGAGGTTGACCTCTATTTACAAGAAATCCATATCTTTAGAGGTTTTCCCATGTTACACTGAGATGTTGAACATCAGGTTCAACAGGGTGCAATTTCAGAGGATAACAGTTCGATCTCAAGATCATTTTTTATGGGTTTGCAAGAGATAATGAGCTCTAAGTTTGTTCACTTGTGCCAACATAAATTAGCATGATGTTGTGAAGGAAGTGTATGAGAATGATTTTGAATATCATATAATAATTGTGAAGTGATATGTATGTTGGTGTTTGATATCTCTAGTACTGCCTTTGGTTTGGAGCTAATGCGTGAAAGGTTAAATGTGTGTTAGGCTGACTTGGCTTGTTGAGGTGTTTGCACCAATTTTGTAATGAGTGTGCTAGCATGACAATGTGTGCTAAGGTAAAATTGACATTGCTTATCTCCTAGCTTGGACTGCATTGATTTCTACTTACTACGAATGTTTTCTAAGCCAACTTATTAATGGTTGTTGCACATTTCATGTCATACATCTCATTCCATCCAACAAGGAGAAACTTTTTCAATCTTGTAAAGGATATAAATTAAAGATCAAGTTTCTTGCAAAGTGAGTGGTGTATGAAGCTGTGTATAAGTGTAATGTGATGTGGTATGTGTGATTATATGTGTGAGATAGTGTGCCAGAAGTAGTGAGTTGAAGGTAGTGGAGGTTGATAAATAGAGTGCCAAAAGAAGTGAGATAAAGGTAGTAGAGTTTGTTAAGCATATGTGTTAAAGATTTTCTATAGAAAGTAGTGAGGTGATGGTAGAATAGTGTGGTGAGTAAGTTTGTCAAAGGCAATGAGCTTCAGGTAGAAGAGGTGTTGGAAGTTTATTGTAGTGGTGATTGATCAAAAAAATTTATCAAGTGTTTTGTACAGACATTGTAGCCTCATTCTGTAAGTGTTTCTATTTGTAGGGAGTTGTAAATTTTGTTTTGTTGAAGCCATACAACTTATTGTAAATATTTTTTTTATTTTTGAGGCTATATTTGGATACTAGCTCCAAGAAACTAGCTCGTTGTGGTTTTCTCCTTCTATGGTTTCCAAGTAAATATGGTGTTGTGGTTGTGCATTTGTTTTTTTAATTTGTATTTGATGCTTTATTTGTTTAAATAGCAGGAATTTTGGTGGCTGAAGTTGAATTGCATTAATTGTGGAATATATCGATTCACCCTCCCTCTAAGTATACCTATGCGTTCTAACAAATGGTATCAAAGTTGAGTTTCTTAGTGCAACCTAATAGCTGAAGGTAGATCTTTGATTAGAAAACATGACTCAAAAAGAGTCCTACTCTAAAGCACCTCTATTTGATGGAACCAACTATTCCTTTTTGAGTTTCAACATGGAATCCTACCTTACTTCAATAGGGTATGATATTTAGAGAGTTGCAAAGGATGATTATATTGAACCTGCTCACCCTATTACAAATTCCAACACAAAGAAGGCTCATGAGTACATTACCTAAGAAAAGAATTTTATCTTGAGTGGCTTAAAATTTTCAAGATTCGTTAAGGTGGTGCAGTACAATAGCCAAGGAGATATGGGATAAATTGAAAAAAAATATGAAGGAAATGGTAGTATAAAGCAAGCAAAGTTAAATACTATAGAACAATGTTTGAGAATCTAAGTATTAAAGAAGAAGAAAACATTGCCAGCTATTTGTTTTGGGTGGATGAAGCAGTCAAAAAAATCAGAGGACTTGGTGAAGATGTAACTAACTCAATAGTTGTAAAGAAAGTTCTAAGAACTCTCCCTCATTAGTTTAATTCAAAATACTTTTCTTTTGAAGAAGCCAATAATTTGACAAAAATTGCCATATAAGAGTTATTTGGATCCCTCACCACCTATGAAATTAGAAACGAAGTTCAAGGAATACACAAAAGAGAAGTTTCTTTCAAAGTTATTAATAAAGAAGGAACATATGGTTCACACATTGAATCTAAGGAAGAAGAAGCAAAATTTGTGAGAAAGCTACAAAAAGGATCGGGAACGTATAGAGGTAAATTACCTTTCAAATATTTTAATTGTGAAAAAATTGGTCATTATGATTCTAAATGCCCTTTTGGAGGGAATGAATTTTAGTAAGAGTTTTGAAAGAAACAACTTCAAGAGGAACCTCCTTTCTTGAGAAGACTATAGCTCCTCGGAATAAGTAGACCATTGCTAATCAAAGAATGAAGGAGGAGAATCCATATTCATGGCCAAAGTGATATTTGATGGCTTTGACAAGGTTGTGGATGAAAAAGAAAGTGATGTTGATTTTAAAGGTGATCTCTTGTTTCTTCTCTTGAAGATCTTGAATGTGTAAGAAAAGGGAACAAAGAACAAAATGCCCTAATTGAATCCAAGATAAATGAATGTGAATAACTTGAGAAAGAAATATGGTTACTCATAAAGGAATTGGAGAAATCAAATTTTAGAAATTGAGATGATTGTGGAGAAGTAGGAACACCTTTTCAAACAAGTGAAGGCTGGTTGTGGCATAAAAGTATGGGATATATCAACTTTGATAAGCTTGTGAAGATCATCTCCATACAATAAATTAGAGATATGTTGAATATTATCAATCCAGCAAGAACCATGTGTAAAGAATGTTAGATTAGGAAGAAGACAAGGATATGATTCAAGACTAAAGAGTATTATTTTACAAGACCATTGGAATTGATTCATACTAACATGTGTAGACCTACCAGGACAAAGAGCCTCGAAGGTGAAAGGTATTTCATGTTTCTCATTGATGATTTCTCTAGAATGACATGGGTTACATTCTTAAAAGAAAATTCAAAAGCTTTCAGTAGATTTAATATTTCCATGTCAATGGTTGAAAATGAAATAAATGCTAGAATCAAGTGTTTAAGGTTTGACAAAGGCGGTGAGTTCACATCAAATGAATTTGAAGAATTTTGTGATCAACATGAAATAAAGAGGCATCTATTCACTACTAGAACTCCTTGGCAAGATGGAGTAGTGGAAAGAAATAATATAAATTTTCAAGAAGTGACTAGAACAATTTTGAATGAAGCTAAGTCACCTGATGTATATTGGAATGAAGCATTTCATACTTTTGTCTATATTCTTAATAAAGGATAACTAAAGGTGGACAACACCAAAACACCTTATAATATGGTATGGAAGATCAAAAAATGTCAAGTGCTTCTAAATTTTTGGAAGTGTTACATCAAAAGAGATGAAGAAGTTTTAGGAATATTTAAATCAAGATCTAATGAAGGGATCTTTCTTGGATACATAACTAGGAGCAAAGCCTACAATTCCTACAACAAAATAATAAGAACTATAGTTGAGAGTGGAAATGTTAGGATTGAAAAAAAATCACATCAAAACACATATGAGCAAGAAGATTATTGGTCAAATGAGACTTCCGACATAGAATAATAAAAAGAGATTGAAGAAAAGGTAGAAACATCAGAGAATTTCACCATGACTCCTGCAAAGTATGTTTAGAAGAATGACTCAAAATACCAGATCATTGGAGATAATATGAACGAGTGTAGACAAGGAGAATATTTGCAAGATAAAATGAACAAGTGAAATTTTATTTACTGCCAAGAAGATAAAATGAATAAATTGATTGAAGATGGAGAAGTGGTAAGAAACAAAGAAAGGTTGGTGTGCAAAGGTTATTGACAAGTAGAAGGAAATGAATTTGAAGAGACATTTTCTCCAATGGAAAGGATGGAGGAATTTAAAATGTTTCTTGCATTTTTAGTTCACAAAGACTTCAAGGTATATTAGATGGATGTTAGATCTACCTTACTAAATGGTGACTTAGAAGAAGAAGCCTATATAGAGTAGCCTGATTAATTTCAATTATCAAAAGACCCAAAAATGGTATATAGACTTAATAAAGCCTTATATATTCTCAATCAAGTCCCTAGGTCTGGTATACAATATTGGATAAGTACCTACTCCAACAGGGTTTCAAGAATGGTACTACAAATAGCAATCATTACGTCAAATTTAACGATGAAAAAATTATAATAGTTGGTGTACATGTTGATGATATAATATTTGGTGGCAATGATAAAATACATAAGATGTTTTTTGAAGAGATGCAAAAGGAATTTGTAATGTCTATGATAGGTAAGCTATCATTCTTTATTAGACTCCAAATTGCTCAATAAGATGATGGAATTTTTATCTCCCAAGAAAAGTAAGTCAAAGAGATGTTGAAGAAGTTTTGTATGGAAGAATACAAACTAGTGAGTACTCCTATGGTAACAGGTTGTCATTTGAGCAAAGATGATGATATAATAATTATGAAGTGATATGTATGTTGGTATGATCTTGATTTTAGAATATATAATTTACCACAACTGTGTCTAGAGCTAACAAAGTGAATTTAAAAGACAAATATATATACTCCACAACATAATGGAGTTGCAAAATAATGAATAGGACACTGATGGAGAAGGCTAGGAGTATGTTGAGTGGTGTTGGTCTAGAACAAAGGCTTTGAGTTGAAGTTGTTGCTACTACTTTTTAGCAAGAGATATGATGGTTGTTGACATATTTTGTCAATTGGTCTTTTCTTTTGATTTGTCTTTTTTGTATCCTTCCAACATTTTTTGGAAGCCACCTCAATCTTTCAGTATCCTTGTGTCTAGAGGAGCATAGAATGAGACGTGGGCATTTATTTTGTATGATGTTTTTGTGGGATTTTCTTGTAATACGACCAAAATACTTTACCTTGTGTGTGCTAAGGTAGCTTCTTGCATAGACAAATGTCCTTTGCATATCAAGTCATTTATACCTTTTATGCATAGGACTATCATGCTCTAAGTCTTACTTTATCATATATTTCTAACAATGTTTTTGTATGTCTGGTATGAATAAGGACAATATTTTTTGTTTGCAGAGTCATATTCCATGCAAAAGATACAATGTCACCCTAGTTCCTCATACCTTGGTGCATCATATCCACTTTCTATATCAAAATAAGGATTGTTCTCTACCTTTTTTTAGGCATAACCAAATAAAATCACCTTCTCATCCCATATTCACTATCCTTCCCATTACCTACTTATAGATCTCACTATTCAATATTTGATCAAATAAAATTCATTCATTTTTCATTATCCTACAATTATATCTCATTTTTTCTACCATACTAACTCATCCCCATCCCAATAATCATTTTAGCCATGTAGCATGAAAAACAAAAATATATTTCGTTGTGTTCATACATATCCTACATACATACTCATAAGCATAAATCATCGTCCAATATCATCACATAACACATGCATAACATAGGTCATCATATCATCATTTCAACAATAATACATCAAAAATGTGATCATAACAACATTACATCAAAAATCATAGCATAATCATCATATAAGTCTTCATACGCATCGCATATAGCATCATACAAATATTCATCATAAAGTAATCCATCATATTAATCATAATATCATATGTAAGCAATATTCATTACATGCATACATCACATATAACAACATAGAATAGTAATCACATAAAAATTACATATATATCATCATCATCATGAACATCATAAGTAGCCACAAAAAAATTCATCTCATATATATATATATATATATATATATATATCAAAAATAATGTCATGATACATTCAAAATAAATAGTATTTGTGCATAGGTTACATGAGCCATAAATATACATATATATAATATCCCATAGGAAAATCATACATGTCTACATCAAATGATATACAAAATGCCCCTCTAGGTAGAAATCCTACCCTTTGAGTGACCAGCTGACAGTGCACAAGAAGGAAGACTCATTGTTGGTTGTACTATTGGGGCATGTGATACTAGTGCAAGTACTAGTGGTGGTCCCAATGGTGCCCCCATGACCAACCTACCATCTGATCTCATCGATCAAGAATCCTTTGATCAACTTCAAGCTAAGAAGTTGGGAACCTGATGATCTACAGGTACCTCACTCTTGTAGAGGGTCTTGTAGTATGCTTCCTCTTGGGTAATCTGGTGAATCTCACCCATCACCTACATCATGGGAATCCCTCTGTATACCTTTTCCTACTACCACCTTTCCATATTTGCATCTCTCTCTACCATTCTTTGAGAAAGTAACAACAATAGGTTATCTCTCTCCCCTATCGAGCACGGTCACACTCGAACAAGGTAGTATCCAATCATGTCTACAATTCCCTATCTCCTGCACCACCTCCCCCAACCTCCACTCATAATAGCCTTCTCCCTCCAGCCGTCATCTGTATCTCCTCCACTAAATCCACCTTCATCCCCATCTCCTCTTCCATGTCCCCCATCACCACCATCCCCATTATCACCACCTCCACCTCTATCTCCTCCAATTACCACAACAACACCACCATCCTTATAATCACCACCCCCATCCCCATCACCCCATGCAACTACCTCCATCCATTGTCTCTATCATTGAGCCCTACCTACCTCCTCCTCTCATCTTTGTCTACCAACCTCGCCAACACCTAGAATGGTCAATCTAGCAAGCCTATGAGTTGTCCACCATGTGTCAACCTTTGTTGCGTTCCCTACATCATCAATATTTTCTCCCTAGTCCCATTAAACTGGAGCTAGCAACTCAAACTCTATGATGTCCATAACTAGATATATCATAGGCCCTCAATTTTCAATCTCCCTTTAGGTACAAGAAAAAATGGCCTCACCTTGCAATGGCCTTGTACCTAACCAAATTATCATTGAACCCATTCTAGCCTAAATCTCTCCATAATATGAGTTATTTACCAATAAGATACCTTAGCTAGGTCTACATTTTATTAGATGTGTGGCACCATTAGCCATACCTCATAGAATTGCCATGGTCCCCAAGCAATAGTATCAAGCTCATCAAGGATCCATCTCTAGTACAAGAGATCCCCAAGTCATTGATGTGTCAAAATAGTATCATTCAAATAAACATAGGGTATACCTAGTCCTCGAGACCTCTATCCAACCATCCATGTCACTATGATATGCTCCTAGGCTAAAATGTGAAGTAATATAAATCCACATGACAATCTAACTTTGTATCTATAAAACACCTTATGCATATCATGATATAGGTGTGCTAGAACACATGGACCTGAGGCAAGCATCACACCATCACTTAGAATCCACTCCAAAACCCTACCCCAACCAATGGAGAACCCTCAGGAGTTCCAATCAGGCACCAATACCCCTCCAACCACCTTGTCCAAAACCAATAGAAAAGCATCGAGCCTCCCCATCGCCCTCCTTAAATCCATCTCTTCATCCTTGATGCCTAGGTCATCAATCAAAAACACTCTCTAACTTGCACTCTCCTTGGAATCAATATCATAAATAACCCACTCATCATGAATGGGGATCCTTAGAATCCTTTAGAAATTGTCCAAAGTAATTGTAATCTCACTAGTTAGTAAAAAACACACTGCTTGTTATGCCATCTCTCAACTAAAGTTGTCATCATATCCCTATGTGCTCAAATCTCAAGCGTATAGGTAATATTCCATAATCCAACTGCTCTCAAGAAAACTTGCTCTATCTCAAATAAGTTAGTCATCATATGCAATGTCATAGGATGATTCTCCCTAGACATGATAGGCTCTAGCACAACCTACAACAATAACACACACAACGTCAATCACAATGCCAAAAAATAGAAAAACTTAATCAATCTTAGCCATAAAATAAAAAGTGCCAAACCATTAAATCATTTGTGACCCAATTTTTCATTTACACCAAACTATCTATCAATTATGGTTCATTTTATCAAATACACCAAACTAATATCACATGCACTAAACTAACCATCAAAAGCATTAAATCATTTGTGATCCAAAAATCAAAAACAATATTTTTATCAAATACGCATCATATGCACCAATCCGGGCTTCAAAAGTGGCATTTCATACTTTAGCGCATTTGATTAAACATACTTTACCTAGTATTAATTGTACCTAAGACTCAACCTAGGTACCTAAGGGTTAGATACATACCACCATAGGTGACCCAATTGGCCACTGGAACTGACGAACACCCTTTGCACAATGGTTGCTCCTCTAAATACCTCTCATCTCACCAACTTAGGAGCTTCACACTATGGAGACTATATTTTTGTAACTTGGAGAGTACAAAATGAAATAAAATGACCCTCCTATGCCTATATATAGCCATCCAAACCCTAAATATTCAAACCATACCCTCCCCTAATCCATTTCTTACATTCCCCCATCCCTCTACCCCCACTTTTTCCACCATCTAACCCAATTTTTTCACATCTACTCCATAAACATACCTTCTTTTCCTATCATGAGCCTGATCAAAAAAATATTTTTTCTGACCAATCTCTCAAGGGGGCAACCAACCTCCATCCTTCAATCCAGTGGGTCACGCCATCACCTAAATTACTTGAAACAACACAATAAACACATTATCTCAAAAAGGGGAAAATGTAGACACCTAAAAATAACTAACACATTTTCTCTATTTCATCATTTCTTGTTATCATTTATGATCAATTTATCCACTAATATTTTAATTATTTAATTAAGCTAACACATTATCCTCATTAATTAAGTCATTTTTAATTATTTATTTAAATCGTCACTTTTCATCATCAATATTAATTAAATATTTTTTTAATTATTTAATTAATTCACCATTTTCTCTTTTTCATAATTAAATAATTTTTAATTATTTAGTTAATTTCTCGAATTTCCTCCATCTACATTAATTAAATAATTTTTAATTATTTAATTAATTCATGCATTCTTCTCATCCACCATAATGAATTATTTAATTAGCTAATATTTCCTCCAAAATTAAATAAATAGATTTAATTTATTTAATTACTTTTTCTATTCTTAATTCTTCTAAAAATAAGTTAATTAATATTTTATTTATTTCCTAAATATATCTTCATTTCATGCACATGAATTAAATAAATTTATTTATTTAATTCTATTAATATTCTTCTATCTCGTAGTGAGTTGACTAAAAAAACAACTCCTAATCACTTCTACTCACCCCCACTTCACTTATCCATGTACTCAATCATCTCATCCATCGAGTCTATTGACTCATTCATCAAGTCCTTTCAATCAATCTCATCCATTGATCTTCCAAATCATCCTACACCGTTGGTCAATATCAGGTGGAAGCTATAAGTACACCATCATGTCAAGCTATCAAACCCTCCACAATTATCATTTTGAGCCATCATTACATCCATCTTTCTATTACAAGTTATGCTTATTATTTGAAGAGGAATCCATATCCATTATTATAGTAGTACAATCAAGTACAATGAGGAAGAGATAAACTCTTTGTGGGGGTAAATTAGTTGGTTTCTTTTATTCGGTTTTCTTTTTATGTGCACACGCTCTCATTGAAATAGTTATTTAATTATTGAATTGGATTTTATTGGATTTTCATTTTCGGATTTCGTAATTTGATACTCACAATATGTAAAAAATATAATTTATTGATTATTTTTCAACTAACTCAAACTAATGATTGGAATGGTGGATTTTTGTGAGGAATATGGTTTGATTGTAGCTACCTAGGGTGCAAGGTGAGACATGTTATGTGGTTCCGTGAAAGAGATAGGTATATCATAATTTCAACCTTGTGTTGATTATTGCCCATTAACCTTTTTGCCAAACATAGATTCACGTAACCTAGTATAGAATAGATAGTATTGTATTATGTTTAAATAATTATGTTAATGATAAGTTGATCCTACTAGGACTTGTTTGAATCCTCATGCCTAAAACCTAAAAATTGAGGCATCTATTCAATCACATTTGTTCACTCTTTTTCAAGTATGTTTTATAAGACACCAATAATAACTTAAATTAATTCTAGTTGACACCAAGTAGTGAATAATAATAATGAATTCGAAAGATAATGTAATTAATTTTATCAAGAAAGGATTAAATCATCCAATTTATGTCCATCGACCATTGAATAGTAAAATAAAAAATAAAATAAAAAATAAGTGATTCTAAATGAGTAATAAGAAGAAAGAAAATATTGTAAACAAAAAAAAAAGGAGAATATGACAATTTGGGCAAGTTGCTATGGCATCAACAAGGAAGTTTGGCAAAAAATTAAAGGCCTAGTCAACCATTACAAGCAAGGTGTGGAAGAGAGGTCATACCTCTTCAATTAACTCACTCGTAAGCACTTGTAGGACGACATCAAAACCAATAAGAAAGAAATAAATGGGCACTAGACAAGGATAGGATGGGAGGAAATAAATGAGGTTGTTGTTACACTTTAATCATAGAGCTCATGCACAATAAGAAATACTAGTTATAGAAAATTTAATAGCTTTAATCAAATGTCTATGTTAAATAATATAATTCAACTCATGCACTCTCAAAATAAAATAAATACAATAATTAAATACCTTTTTTTATTTCCAACAAGTGTCACGTAGTGGCGAGTACTTGCCTATCTGGTTTTGTAGTAATTGTATTTATTGGTTAGTCAATAAATTATCTGTGAAATATCAATTTAGGGGCAATTCAAATAATAGTTTGAAATAATAGATTCTTGCAAATCATATGTATCATGACAACAATTTAAAGGTTGGCTACATAATAGTTTGAGATCAACAAATTATTGCAAGTTGAATATATTATGATTTTACTAGGTTTTAGAATATTATAATGTTAAGGTTGACTTTGACCCTAATATTGGTTCATACTAAACACAAGTATTGATATAGTTGAAGTTGAGTTTGTTTACGAGAATACATATTTGTAAAATAATGATATGAGTAAAAAAAAAATTCAAAAACCTTTGTAATTTGATTGATTGATTATAAGAAATTAAAACATAAACATTTGATATGTTGGCTTATCATCACAAGATATAAATATAAATTTTAAATTTTAAAACTTCAAGATTAAATAATAAAATATAATATGTTTGTTTCATTTTTTAATTTGTTTATTAATAATATTATAATAAATATAAAATATATTGATTTTATAATTGTATATTTTAGATATATAAAATAATATTGTCTAAATATATTATAAAATATTTAATAAAGGATTTTTATTAATTATCATTAAAATCGTATTAATATAAATTTTCAATTATGATATAAATTTAGCTCAAATAAATAAGTGCAGTTTAAATAAATAAATAACATGTTTGTTTGAATTTTAATTTTTTGTTTTTATAAATACTATTAAAAATATAAATAGTTCTGATATATTTTCATAAAGTAAATAAAATATTATTAATATATTAAAAAATAAAATAAAATTAGAAATTAAAAATATTAACAACTTTATATAATCATATATGACACATCATCATTAGTTATTTGTTGTACCCAAAATAATTTTTTGCTTCAATGAGACATTTTTTTAAAATGATCTAAATCATGTAAAAATGTTGTTAAAAGTATGTTTTAGGTCAAACCAAAGATAGGATTTTTGTGGGTTTGTATCAAGGAAGATGCTTGTAAATTTTTGAAATTTTGAAAATTAGGGTTTCAAACCCCTATTTTTAGGAAAACCCCTAAAAATAGGACCTTCCCAAAAATGATTGAAAATTATTTTGATAGGATTAATCAACTTCACAATCACACTAGTCAAGTCAAAATCACCAAAAAGTTTGTTTTACTCTGGTGGGTCTATTTTCATTGTTCAGGAAGAAAGCTAGGACCTTCGTAGCCATTAATGGTATAATGGCTAGTACCAAGTGGTGAAATCTAAACCTCAAAAACTTCAACGAGGAATCCATGCCGAAAATGCTCAAAAAGATCCTCTATGATGGAGGGGATTTTCAAAAGTGAAAAATGTTGAAAATTGACTAAGTTTGGAGAATGAATGCCTTGCTACCAGAATGAGGCTATGCAGTCAAATGCCTTAGTCATTTTTCCAACACTTGTACACGCAGCATGATGAAGGTGATTTCTAAGATGCACATGTCTATGTCATCAAAAATAATGCTCAAAACAATCACGATGCACACGTCTATGTCGTCAAAAACAATGCTCAAAACAGTCACAATGCACGATGAACGTGAAACATGAAGAGATGAAGATTTTCAATGAAAATGATGAAACCACAGCCAAAAGTGCCCCTGCTAGCTAGGGGTGCCCTTGAATTCCAAAGGTCAAAGGAAGTCATCGAATTTCACCAAGGTAATCATCTACTTCATGTTTATGTTGGCTTTTTGGCGCATCGTCAAGCAAAGCCACTTGATTCATCAATCATCGGCAAATGTAAGCAAAGTTAAGAGATGCTACGATGCAAGTACTATCAAAATGACAGTTAAACATGAGAAAAAGTGCCCCTGCTGACAAGGGGTCCCCTTGAATTAGATGATCTAGATGTCACTTTTTGAATAAGCATGTATTCAAGTGATCTCCTTGACATCAGCTCAGCCTTGCAATGTTCGCCAGGCTATGAGATACATCAAACGACAACAACTATTGATCGTTAGAGCACATAGAATGGAGAGAAAATAAATGCACATCAAGGCAAAAGCGCCCCTACTAGCTAGGGGTGCCCTTCATTTTGAGTCACCTGATGAGGTTTTCAGTAATTGCTTTCTTCAAGGCATCAACCCAACATCCTCTCAGCTTTGCGATCAATCCAGCTACATGTTCATAGGACCTGTTAGGCATTCACAGAAGAGGATCAAGTAGAAAATGCCTAAGGTGAAAATAAGATGAAGAACATGGAGAAATTGAACAAGTGTTAAGGAAATTGCACCTTCCTAGAAATAGGCGCCCAACTTTTTGGGCAATTAGATGCAGTCGGTAAGCTCAATGATCTCCAGGATGACCTCCTCTGTTTTAATCAATCTCAACAATGACACTGTCATCAAAGACAATGGACAAATAAAACATCTAATGATAGAGATCAAACTAGGACCGTTCGTGAAAGTTTGCAAAATTAAAATGACAAGTCAAAAGGTCAAAGGAACCCCTGTAGGCTAGGGGTGCCCATGCTTTTGAAGTACCTAAATCAACTTTCAAGTTTCATGAAGCCAATCATCCTTTCTGGGACTAAGCTAGTTATCCATCCCAGGTTTCAGCAAGATCATCAGATTTATTAGTCAGCAATGATCTCAGATCTGAGGACCGAGGATCAAAATGGAGGGATTGAAGAACACTCAAGAAATTGACTAAGTCTAAAGCTGAAAGCACCCCTACTAGGAAAAGGCGCCCCTGAATCAGAAGCATCAGACTTAGGTTTTGAGCTTTCTAGCTCCCAAGCACACTTCATCAAAGTTGTTCCATCTCAGTAACTGATCTATTAGCAACACCTCAAGATCAATTGAGCAACTAGAAACGGGGATTGAACAAAGGCACTTCACCATGAAAAAAGAATTAAAATATCTTCAACTCTTCAAAGGGACGCCTAAAGTAAAAGCAAGATCTATTGACTAAAGTTAGATATTTTGAAGGCCTTTCATGTCTAAAATGTCCCACAATCAATGTAAATCACTCTCAGGAACTCTAGATCAGGCTAATTGACTCCTCAATCAAGATTTGGTACCCAAACTTGATGCATTCAACATCAAACACTATATCTCAAGCCTAGGCATCATAATTCAATATCTTTCTTTCCAGGTTGAAGCCCAGAACAACATTTTCTTCTCCAAGACATCTTTTCAATATCTGATAGAGGGGTTTCATCATTCTTCATATTTTTTGAAGATCATCTGCACAGAGAGACGATTTGTCAGAGGTTGCATCAAAAGGCATATTTTTTCCAGAAAGACAGTTGATAACTTCCAATCTTATTGTCTTTTTCCTCTTTTCTTTTCTTAGATCTTTTTGCATGTCCAAGAAAACAACGGATAATCACAGATCTGACCAACTGGGTATGATCAACACAATTTTTTGACAAAACCCACTAAAATTTTCTAGAAACAACAAACTTGTTGCCCCTGTTTTTGGGGATTTTCTGAAAAAAGTCACAAATCTAAAAATAAAATGAACTAGGTTTGTTTCACATTGAAGCACGAACAATACCCATGTGTTATATTTTTTTCAAAAAAATATTTCTCGGTAGGTGCTATTTTTAGGGGTTTTTAGAAAAGTACCTAAACGGTATCAAGTGCATAGTCAATCTTTAATTTTTTCAGAATGCAATTCTGCCAAGTCCAATACAAGACCAAAATGGTCCTAGTCCATGAGTTCCTAAAAATAATAGACACTGATCTGCACCAGGTACACCCAGAGGTCAACTCAAAAAAATTGAAAGGCATAGACCAGTGCACATTACGGAACATTGAGAAATCTGGATTGCTTGAGGTTGCATCAATCCCCATCATAATACAAAGCATGGAATTTGTAATTGCTTGAATTAAGCATTACAACCCCACCACTCAAGAGATCTGATCAGTGGATCGATGACTAATATGTAGCCTTAAGCCTTGGGATGTCGAGAAGTGTTTTTCCATAACACCATGTCCAACAAATGTGGTCATCTCTGTGAAAGTGCAAAAGGTATATGAAGTGTCAAAAGAGAATGGCAAAAAAATGGCTAAAAGGAAAAAAGGCCAACTTTCCCAAGAATGTAGGACATGGAGAGTTCCAATATGAGTATGTGATGATAATCACTCTACTCAATTGTATCACTGGACAGGAGGAGGCAAACCAATTTCAGTCATGGATGTATTATATCATCACTAAAATTGTAAGCAAAAGAGAGCATTATGACTGGCTCGCCCTCATCAGTGATTCACTCCACAAGCAAATGATTGGGTTCTTAGAGGCTCATAGGTTTCACATGTGCTCATATCTTGTTTATCTAATTTCCTTCCAAGGCCAATTCAAAGCATTAAACATTGTGGGAACCTTAGGTGTGCAAAAGGTCCACAAATATTTCCCACGACTTGAGCTCACTCAAGCATAAAGACATTTCAAGAGAATAAATGATCTCTTCTTAATGCACACTGTGAGAGACCTCGACCATGAGATGCATATACGCATATCACTAGCAGCCAAGGAGGCAATTGTGGACTAGGTGGATTGGTTCATCCACTTCCCCACCTACACCTACATACACATATATGGATACAAGGATCATCCTTCCATGTTACCCCGCTATCCTTTAGATAGGGTGGTATTCATGGAATTCTTATGGCAGTTGTCCAATGTACATTCTCATTTGTACTACAAACGCAAGACGGCCACAAACTTTCCTCTCTAGATGGGACTTTATAGGTGTAAGACAACAGTTGATGCCAAAGTCATGGGCCAAGAGATGGTGAGACATAATCTTAAGTATCTCATCGAGAGACGATCATATGATCCTAAAGGACTTTATGCAACACACCTTGAGCAATACTCTTCACATGAGTCTTCCATGGAAGACTATTGGATCAACTATGAAAATGAGTTTGATGTACGAAGACACAACTACAACCGGTTTAGAATTTTGCAAATTTTTGATTTCATGACAAAAGATGTGGAAGGCCTATCTGATGATGATGGTCTTCCTTCATTATTCATAGACTAAGTGGACTCGCAACCACTTGGAAAAGTGGATTGGTATGCAAAGTAAAGTACGTCTATAGAGGAAAGGATGGGTAGAGTTGTCAGAAACAACCAACTCTACTTGAACAGCAAGAAGACAAGGAAGGTAGTAATTCCCTGCACAGAGCCACCATTGGTTCATCCTTCACTACCTTCTATATCAAGGAAGAAGCCCATACATAATAATGGAGTAATTCTCCTAAGGGAGCCAGAATGTCAGGGTACACAAGGGGAAGAATACATATTGCTGACATAAATCAGCAAGAAGTACATGTGGAGACAACCACAAACATGGTAGAGCCAGCCATAGTAATGGGCAACGACAATTGAGATAGAGCCAACAATTGATACAATCATAGATGAAACACAACCAATGTTGTAAGTTGTTGCAACTGATACAATACCAAAGGTGGAAGCAAAACCTCCCACTTCACCACCATCACAACAGTCACAAATTCCCATTGACTTGGATTCACCACCACACGACATTGCAACACAATCCCATTCATCAAGAATTCAAGGACCTATCATCCATCCTTCTAGCGAGATTAGTCAAGATACATCTTGGCTTGAGAATCTCCTAGGAAGGAAAAGAAATAGGACATGCTACTAGCTAGACTTCATAGAGTTTGATCATGTCCCTCAAGACATGCCAGTAAAGAAGTTGAAGAAGCAGGTTCATGTAGGAAAGAATGCTGACAATGAATTTTCATAGAGATAGTTGTACCACTTAAAGATAGGAATGCATATGAGGTAGAGGTTAATGAATTTACTTTGTCAAAGGTCAACCTCGGGAAGAACACTCTTCAAGTGGAGGCACATCTCCTTGGATTTGCATTAGTAAGTTTCCAAGAAAGAATGACAAAGGACGGAAAAGACAAAGCAACCTTAAATGTTGAAAACCAATAGTTGATATTATACATATCTATCTTGATGCACGGTACACCAAGCATATTTTCCTTACCTCGAGAGTTGCTAGACCCTCCCATGGAGAAAAATCACTACCAGTTAATCATGTATGGAAAACACTTGAGAGTTCAAGTGGAAGAATTTTTCATCAGAAGATGGTGTATACTTATAGAGTTGTATCAGCTGACGAATAGAGCTCATGAACTTCGCATGGAAATTCAAAAATCAGAGAAAAAGGTAGTAGAGAAGAGGCATGGGGATGAGATCACTATCTCAAACTTACAGTTGGCATACCAATTAGTTACTATAGTGGAGAACAAGCAACATATTTTCTCTTGGAAAGAACAACTCGCATACAAGGTGAAAGCATATGACACCAACTCGGTAGAATTGATCGAGTACCAACATATTGTAGCAGGTGTTATCAAGTTCATAAGAACATTGGTAACATCATTCCCATGCCTCTACTAGCACGAAGGAGGTGCATACATTGAGTTAGCCAAAGTGCAAACATAGTTCCAAAATCTAATCTGTGATAGTTTTTATAGTGAACCTGTTGGTTGCGAGTTGAGTAAGATTATAGTCATGTCAACAAAGTTGGATGATGAAACTGCAAAGTATATTGAATATCGGTAGTAGATTGTGAGTGGTGAAGAAATGCTTAGGCGACATGTCATAATCCTATGAAGCATTGGTTTCCCAGAGGAAGAATTCAACAACTAGCTTGAGGAGCTATTGACTAGAGGTGAAGAGGTGTAAAGAACCTAGAAAGGATGTCCTATCCTCCAAAATAGAATTAATGACAAACAAGAGTTAACTCAATGCCCCTTTCCAAGTTAACTCACTATCCCACAGATCATGCATGTCAAATCCCAATAATTATGGATGTCTATTCTGGATCTCCACTAATTGTTGATCTCTATTTTGGAGACACTTTTGTAATTAGATTTTACTTTTAGTTAACTGAAGTAGATTTCTAGTTAACTGCTTGGTCACCTACTTTTAGACATAGGAATAAATCTTGCAGATTGGAAAGAAGTAGTTGTTAACTCAAGGATATTTTAGGGTTTCCTACTCCTTTGAGCTTCTATAAATAAGAGCATTTGCTCATTATTTTATAACCTTTATCTACTACACAAAATTGTTGCGCCATTGTGCCAACAAGCTTGCAAGTCTATATTTGTTCACTCTTGGGTGAGAGTTGTTTGGTTTCATAAGCAATTGTGTATGATTTTGTACCTTTGTTGTCCCAAATCTTTGTAATTCGTTGAGAAAGTTTGAAGAGAGAAATAAAAAGGCACATGCAATTTGATCCAAATTTTCAAGTTCTATCAACGTCTTGTTCTTACAATATATTGTTTCAATCTCCCCTTTGCATAGGTTCCATCACCTCCTTAGGTATTTTGATGTTAATGATTGTTTTTTTGATGTTGTGTAATGATTTTTGTTTCAACCTACACTTTGGACAGGTGTCATCACTCCTTAGGAATCATGTTAGCCAGTTCATTATTCTTTGTTGTTTCTAGTAAGTTACATCCCAGCCTACACCTTGGATAGGGGTTCCTCCTCCTTGGAAATCTTGAGATTCAACTTACCATAAAGAATTATTTCTTGCATAAAACCTTATTCTAGCATAGATCTGAGAGTTCATAGCCTCAAACACATTCTAAGAGACATTCGACCCAAGAGATCCAACCATCCATTCCCGCTCCAATGCCCTCATGCTCTTTTTATCTTGAGGAGATAGGATAGATTATAAGTTAGCCTAGTTGTAATTAAGATCTGCATAAAGTAGAGAAAACCTTAGTTGAAATGCATTGTGTTTATGCACCCTTTTGTCTTTCCCGCTGAGTAAAAATAGATAGGAACATTTAGTTTGTTTTACTTTTACGCAAACATCAAAAAACAAGAGGGAGCTTCCCCTCCATAATTTTAAGAGCAGTCATCATGCACTGTGCATAGCTATCTATTTTCAATAAGCACTCCAGAGGTGCTAATTGAAATTCAAACAATTTTCTAGTTCCCACCGTGGGGCAATGAGGCATAAAACTTCAAGAAAAAGCTAATGCTTTTATTTCATGGGAATGACTATCTAGCGCCATTGGGTTCCTATTGAACAACTGGGTCTCACACCCCCAATTCTTCAACCTAATTTCACATTCATTGAAGGAGAACAATCAGACATCATTAGTAGCCTACGCACCTTCATCTTCAAGAAAAATACATCACCTACTCAGTGGAGGGCCTATTACTCTGGACGAGGAAGAAAAGAAAGTTGATCTTGTAGTTGAAAGGCCAGTATTACCACATCCTGTGTGGCAATAAGCACCCTGGATTATCAATTATATATAAGGAGGAGAAAAAATATTCTTTTTCAAGAAGACGTTGGAGAAGCATCTGATGCAGAGAAAATATTCCAAGAGGTTCCTGAGCATTTTCAAGAAGATCAACAACAAGAACCTCCAGCTCAAGCAATGGGCAACAATGTCATCAACAAAAATAGTAATGGTCGTAATGCAAGAAATGTAAGACATCTAACCCCATTTCCCTAGGGAAATGAAATAGGCGCATTGGCCCTACAAGGATACCATGAATTTCCCAAGGGATCATGAAATCATTTCCCAAAATTCTAAGATGATAGGGCTCGACACCCTGATGAGCATATCTCAGCATTCACAGTGGCTTGCTCCATTTTGTCTGTACCCCATGAAGATATCGCCATTCAACTCTTTGTCGAAACTCTTGAGGAAAACATTGTAGACTAGTTCAATCACCTACAACCAGGTATTATCACAACATGGGCGATCATGAGTGAAGTTTTTGGCAAGGTTCAAGCCTACCGAAGATAGCCATTAGTTGTTGGCCCATTTATCAAACTCAAAAATGGAACCTACTGAATGGATGAGGGAGTTTTTAGCAAGGTTTAATCACCTTGTTACATGTCTCTCTCACACACTCAATCCATTAAACATGATTCTAATGAGCATCTTATCAATTCCCTCCCATTAGAGAGCATTTTTCTTGAAAGGAGACCACGAAGTGGACCTACTTATGGAACAAGAAAAGGCTATTGAGCTAGAGGACAATATGATCACTTCAAGGAAGATGAAAGATGATGCTATCAAACCGTTGGTCCAAGTGTCGGTAGATCCACTACTACAGAAAGTAGAAAATGTTGTGACTATCCTCAAGAGATAGTCACCCAATCAAGGGCAGCAAGCACTGCCCACACCACCACCATATCAACAACAACAATAGTACCAGCCTCAATAGCCTTATCAACCAAAGAAGAACAATTTCCAAACTTTCAATAACTATAATTCTAGATTTTTAGGACCTTTGCCAAGATAGGGAGTGGTTGAAAAGTCTAATGTGTCATGTTGTTTCCATGGTACAGACAAACACACCAAATCTGCATACCCTAAGAATCAAAGGGTGAATCAAATCATGGGATATGTTGAAGATCAAGCACCAAGCTCAAGTTCTATACCTTCAAATATGAATGTTGTCTCACCACAAACAAACAACTTCGATGGTAACTCTACAATGGGATACTTCCATAGCAAACCTAAAAATCAACAAGAAGAAGAAGATTACCATCAATACTCTCTCGCTATCAACCACAAGAGTCTTTCAACACATGTGTTCACATGTGCCCAACACTTCAAAGCACAAAAAGAATAAGAAGATCGATGGAAGTCAAATGAAAAGGGAAAAGAAGCGCCTTCCACTTCTAATCCCAAGTCTTCACAAGAGAATGCCACGACAAATGCTCAAGATCCATCTTCGATGAAGTTTGACATCATGATGTCAATGATGAAGATGAAGGTACAAATATCATAGTTGTAGTTTCTCCAGGATCATCCTAATCAATTGGATCATATTCTCAAGGTAGTAAAGAAGCATGCTATAATGTAGCCCACACTACTAGAGTCTTTCGTACTAGCGAAAGAAAAGTTGAAGCCTTTCTACATATCTCTATATATGGGAGGGTTTAAACTCAAAAACTATATAATAGACTAAGGAGCATCATACAATGTCATGTGTTTTCAAATCATGAACACGTTGGGACTTTCATGCACCAAGACTCATGATAAGTGCTACTCACTTGAATCCAAATCGGTGTCATTGGTACACCAACTGAAGGACACTCAAGTAAGATTAGCATCCTATCCAGAGAAAAAGATCACGATGACCATCCTAATAGCTGACATTCCAATCAGTTATGGAATGTTGTTGAGCATAAGCTTTTGCAAAGATCTCAGAGGTGAGATTCAATTGGACTGGTAGTACATGAAAATCCTGTTAAAGAAAGATAGCTTCAAGTTGGATCCTGAGGCTAAGTCTAGATTCACGGTGATAAAGTCCTAGGACCCCCAAGCACAAGTGTTATACTAAGGCATGGGTCTCAGCACATATGCCTTGCTATATGAACCAATTGAAGAAAAGTAAAAGGTTGAATTTTCCACAAGCACATCAAAAGAAAGTTCAAAGATGTGGACAATGCAATTCGATGGAAGTTGCTCAGTAGCAGGCTCGAGAGTAGTTTTTCATTACTTCTCCCTAAGGTATTTTATACCCATTTTCTTATTGCTTGTAGTTTGATAATACAAACAATACTGTAGAATATGAGGCACTCATCCTAGGCCTAAAAAATGTGGGTATAAGATCCCTCCAAGTCGAAAGTAATGCAAAGCTGATCAGCCAACAAATCAAAGAGCACTATCAAGTAAGAAAAATTCTTCTTTCTTATCGACAAAGGTTGTGGAATGTGATCGATTGGTTCGAGGAATTCAACATCAGATACATTTTGCATGAGTGCAATAGTAGAGAGGATGTCCTTGCGGCATCAGTTGCTCTTTCCATGCTCTATTCTGACTTCCATCAAAATGCCTTCTCCATTGAGCTCATCTACAGGTCGGCTATCCCCGACAACTGTGACAACTAGAAAATATTTGATGATGATGATGACATCAAAGAGTTCCTCTACATGGGGGACAACTATCAAGAGTTATTCTTTAAGGGAAGTGCTTCTCCTTTCAAAGAATCCATAGTAGAAGATTCTGAAGCAACGAAATCAGGCATCATCTAGTTGAGAGGAAACAATATCCCCAAGGGTCTAGTATCCTTGGAAGACATATTTGATAGGCATGACAAGCATGTACAAGATCAAATAAATTTGGCCAATAAGACATCCGTCAATTACTATCAAGTCAACATTGGTACTAAAGACAAGCCCCGACTTGTTAACTTGGGAAAGTGTTTCACTGCAGAGGAAAGCAACAGCTTCATCTCCTTGTTTAGACAATATTGAGATGTCCTCACCTGAACCTATGAAGATTTAAAATTCTTCACACCGAAGGAATTGTCTTATACAATTCTACTCAACTCAGATATCAAACCTTTCAAATAGAAGTAGAGACACTACAACTTGCGTGTCCAAGATACGATCTACATGGAGGTGCAGAAGATGGTGGATGCAAAGATCATATTCCCAATCCATCATTCTACCTGCGTATCTAACATCATTCCTGTGTGCAAGAAGAACAGAGAGATCCAGATCTATGTAGACTTCAAAAATCACAACCAATCATCATTAAAGGATAACTATCCTTTACCAATCATGGAGCATACATTACAGATGGTAACTGGATCAGAAATTTTTTCATTACTTGACGACGTTTTCGGGTGCAACCAAATTGCAGCGGCCAAGGAAGATTAGATCAAGACGATGTCCACCACCCCGTGGGGAACATTCGCCTATGAGAGGATGCCTTTTATCCTCATCAACGTCAGTGCCATCTTTCAACAAGCCATGGATTTTGCATTTGGAGACCAAAAGGATAAACTGGTCGTCATCTATCTTGACAACCTTATCACTTTCTCAAAGAAGCAACAACACCATTTTCAACACTTAGTCAAAGTGTTAAAAGATGCAGGTACCACCATTTATCATTGAATCCCAAGAAATCCATCTTTGCGGTAACGGAAGGCAAGCTACTTGGACACATCGTATCCAAAGAGGGAACTCGGATTGACCTTGATCAGGTTGATTCAATCAAAGACCTCTCTCTCCCAAAAAATATAACTCAAGTGAATTCCTTCTTTGGAAAGGTGAACTTCATATGAAGATTTGTTCCTAACTTCTCAGGGCTGACCAAAGACATATCAGTGATGATGAAGAAGACATCCACCTTCAAATGGACTAACAAAGGAAAGGATGCGTTCGTCAAAATAAAATAAGCCATCAGTAAGGCACCAGTGCTAGTTCAACCCGATTTCAATAAATAATTCATTCTTTATTGTTACGCATCGATATACACCCTCTCTGCCATACTAACACAAAAGTTGAATGAAGAGATCAAATCACTAATTTCCTTCATGAGTAGTAGCTTCAAGAACAACGAGTCCTAGTACTCCCAAATTGAAAAGAATGCATATGCAATTGTGACAGCAATTAATAATTTCATATTCTACATCTTGAATTCCCACACAATTGTGTATGTTACAGATCTCGCAATCAAGAGTGTCCTAACTCAACAAGAGATGGGTACCAAAAGTGGCAACTAGATCGCAAGAGTCTAGGAATATGACTTGGAGATCAATCCTACCAAGCTCATCTATGGGAGAGATCTATATCAGCTCATAGAAGAAGACGGTGATCTAAAGCACCAAGTTGTTGATGGTATCCTAGGAATAGAAATTAAAGAAGACCTTCCAATGGTCTTACTAGTTGATTCTATAGAAGAACGGTACACTAAATTGTGGTACTATTTGACTTATGGAGAATTCCCAACACACTTGGGAAAACAGTAGAAAAGAACTCTAAAGTTACAAGCACAAAGCTATGTACTTAGAAGTAACATTCTATACAAGTGTGGGTTTGATGGAACGTTCTTACTATGCATTAGTAGGGACCAACAATGGTGGTTGTTGGAGGCATTTCACAATCAAGTATGCGATGGCCACTTCTCATCAAGGGTCACTACATTCAAGATCCTATGAGCACTGTTCTATTGGCTAACTTTGTTTCGCAATGCATACGACTAGGTGCATAGATGCCAAATGTGCCAAAAATTTGTTGGAAAGCTCAAGCTAGCAGGCCTTCCACGAAGGTCAGTGGTAATAGATTCTCCATTTCAGCAATGGGGCATAGACTTCGTAGGACCAATCAATGCACATTCCAGTAAGGGACATGTCTATGTTCTTACGATGATAGATTACTTCACCAAATGGGTTGAAATGATTCATACGAAGCAAGCTACTTCTAAAGTCATGTGTGAATTTCTCAAAGAAAACATCATCATACGCTTTAGGATACCAAGAAAGATCGTGACCGACAATGCTACAAGCTTCTTGTCAGAGGAGTAGGTAGAATTTTGTTTTGAGTATGGCATCACATTGTCCCACTCTTCAGATTACTATCCATAAGGCAACAGACAAGCCGAATCATCTAACAAGAACATCGTCATGATTGTGTACAAGATGGTTGATTCCAATCAACGAGCTTGGCACAAGAAATTGTATGACACTCTTTGGGCTGATAGGATCACACTCAAGAGAGCTATTGGCACTTCCCCCTTCACTATCCTATATAGCAGAGAGGTTGTATTACCCGTCACTCTAGAGTTGTCTACTTTGCAGTTGACATCCATGATAGAGGATAAGGAATTCAAGGATCCAATCGAGAAATGCATCTCGTGCTTGATGAAACTACAAAAAGAAAGGGTGGAAGTTGTTGATAAGATCACTCAACACCAGGAGCGAGTGAAGAATATTTTCGATAAGAAGGCTCGTCAGTGAGACTTCGAGATTGCAGACAAGGTCTTGTCATGTGACTAGAGGCATGAGCCTAAGGGAATGCACGACAACCTTAACTCCCTTTAGCTAGGGCCATTCCAGATCCATGATGTTGCAGGAGAGAATTCCTATATTTTCTCACATTCACACAGAAGGCTCTTCCCAATTCCCTACAACAAGCAGTACTTGAAACATTTCGTCCCTTTTGGGATGGGGTGAGTTCTTTGTAAATAAATTTATTTTTCTTTAATGTTATGTTGTTATGTGTTTCCCTATTCTGTAAAGAATCATCGTGTTTTAGGTGATTTCTTAGGTAGTCATGTTTTTGAGGTGAATAATAGGTGAACTCCTATTGCTAGGTGAATTAGGAAATAAGTCATGACTCCATGCCCAACTAATAAGAGTACTGGTCTGTGAAACTAGAGATTCTCGATTCTCCTATGTCATAAGTATCTGACATGGTCACCAGACGGAGCCTAATGTTGTACCCAAAATAATTTTTTGCTTCAATGAGACATTTTTCTTAAAATGATCTAAATCATGTAAAAATGTTGTCAAAAGTATGTTATAGGTCAAACCAAACATAGGCTTTTTGTGGGTTTGTATCAAGGAAGATGATTGCAAATTTTGAAAATTTTGAAAATTAGGGTTTCAAACCCCTGTTTTTAGGAAAATCATTGAAAATAGGACCTTCCCAAAAATGATTGAAAATGATTTTGGTAGGATTAATCGACTTCACAATCACACTGGTCAAGTCAAAATCACCAAAAATTTTATTTTACTCTGGTGGGTCTATTTTCATTTTTCAAGAAGAAACTCAGGACCTTCGTAGCCATTAATGGCAGAATAGCTAGTACCAGGTGGTGAAATCTAAGCCTTGACAGCTTCAACAAAGAATCCTAGGTGAAAATGTTCTAAAAGATGCTTTACGACGGAGGGGATTTTAAAAAGTGAAAAATGTTGAAAATTAACTAAGTTTGGAGAACACACGCCTTGCTACCAGGATGAGGCTATGCAGTCAAATGCCTTAGTCATTTTTCCAATGCTCGTACATGTAGCATGATGAAGGTGATTACTAAGATGCACACGTCTGCATCGTCAATGACAATGCTCAATACTGTCACGATGCACAACGAATGTGAAGCATGAAGAGATGAATATTTTCAATGAAAATGATGAAACCATAGCAAAAAGTGCCCCTACTGGCCAGGGGCGCCCTTGAATTCCAAAGGTCAAAGGAAATCATCAACTTTCCCCAAGGCAGTCATTTCCTTCATGTTTCTGCTAGCTTTCTGGCACATCATCAAGCAAAGCCACCTAATTCATCAATCACCAGAAAATGTAAGCAAAATTAGGAGATGTTGTAATGCAAGTACTATCAAAATGACAATCAAACATGAGAAAAAGAACCCCTACTAACCAGGGGCGCCCTTAAATTAGATGATCCAGATGTCACTTTTTGAACAAGACTGTCTTTAGGTGATCTCCCTGGCATCAGCTCAACCTTGCAACAAACCTATTCGCCAGCCTGCGAGATACATCAAACAACAACAACAATTGATTGTTAGAGCACTCAAAATGGAGGGAAAATCAATGCACATCAAGGAAAAAGTGCCCTTGTTGGCCAGGGGCGCCCTTCATTTTGAGTCACCTGATAAGGTTTTCAGTAATTAATTTCTTCAAGGCTTCTACCCAACATCCTCTCAACTTCATGATCAACCTAGCTGCATGTTCATATGACCTATCAGTCGTTCATAGGTAGAGGATCTAGTAGAAAACACCAAAGGTGAAAACAAGATGAAGAACATGGAGAAATTGAACAAGTCTTAAGGAAACTGTAATTTCCTAGAAATAGGCACCCAATTTTTTGGGCAATCAGATGCAATCTATAAGCTCAATGATCTCCAGGATGACCTCCTTTCTTTTGATCAATCCCAACAATGACATCGTCAATGAAGAAAACAGACAAATTAAACATCTAACGATAGAGATCGAACTAGGATCATTTGTGAAAGTGTACAACATGAAAATGACAAGTCAAAAGTTCAAAGACACCCGTGTAGGCCAGGGGCACCCATGCTTTTGAAGTACCTAAATCAACTCCTTTTCGGGATTGAGTTGGTTATCCATCCTAGGTTTCAGCAAGATCATCATACTCATCAGTCAACAATGATCTTAGATCTAAGGACCGAGGCTCAAAATGGAGGGATTGAAGAACACTCGAGAAATTGACTAAGTCTGAAGCTAAAAGTGCCCCTGTTGGGAAAAGGCGCCCCTAAATCAGAAGCATCAAAATAAGGTTTTGAGCTTTACAGCTCCCAAGCACACTTCATCACAGTTGTTCCATCTCAGTAACTGATCTATCAACAACACCTCAAGATCAACTGAGCAACTGAAAATGATGATAAAAAAGAGGCACTTTACCATGAAAAAAGAGTGAAAATATCTTCAACTCTTCAAAGGGACACCTAAAGTCAAAACAAGATCAGTTGACTGAAGTTAGATATTTTGAAGGTCTTACATGTCTAAAATGTCCCACAATCAGTGGAAATCACTCTCGAGAACTCCAGATCAAGCTAATTCACTCCTCAATCAAGAGTTGGCACCCAAACTTGATGCATTCAACATCAAACACTATATCTCAAGCCTAGATGTCATAATTCAACATCTTTCTTTGTAGGTTGAAGCCCAGAACAACATTTTCTTCTCCAAGACGTCTTTTCAAGATCTGACAGATGGGTTTCATCGTTCTTCATATTTTTTGAAGATCAATTGCACAGAGGGACGATTTATCAGAGGTTGCATCAAAAGGCATAATTTTTCTAGAAACACAGTTAATAACTTCCAATCTTCTTCTCGTCTTTTTCCTCTTTTCTTGTCTTAGATCTTCTTGCATGTCCAAGAAAACAATGGACAATCACATATTTGACCAACTGGGTATGATCAACATAACTTTTTGGACAAAAGTCACTTGTTGAATTTTTCTAGAAACAACAAACTTGATGCCCCTATTTTTGGGGATTTTTCGAAAAAAGTCACAAATCTGAAAATCAAACAAACTAAGTTTTTTCACCATTAAAGCACGAACAATACCCATGTGTCAAATTTTTTTCGAAAAAATACTTCTTGGAAAGTGCTATTTTTAGGGGGTTTTAGAAAAGTACCTAAACAGTATCAAGTGCAAAGTCAATCTTTAAGTTTTTTAGAATGCAACTCTCCCAAGTGCAATACAAGACCAAAATGGTCCTTGTTCACAACTTCTTGAAAACAATAGACACTAATTTGCACCAAGTACACCCAAAGGTCGACTCAGAAAAATTGGAAGGCATAAACCAGTGCACATTACAGAACATCGAGCAATTCGGATTGCTTGAGGCTGCATCAATCCCCATCACAATATAGAGCATGGAATTTTCAATTGCTTGCATTAAGCATTACAACCCTACCACACGATAGATCCGATCAGTAGATGGAAAACTGATATGCAGCCTTAAGCCTAGGGATGTCGAAAAGTGTTTTTCCATTCCACCATGTTGGAAAAATGTGGTCATCTTTGTGAAAGAATGAGAAAAGGAATTCGAAGTGTCAAAAGATAAGTGCCAGAAGAAAATGGAAGAAAAATGGCTAAAAGGAAAAAAGGCCAACTTGCCCAAGAATGTAGGACATGGAGAGTTTTGACCTGAGTATGCAGTGATGATCACTCTACTCAACTGTATCATTGGATAGGAGGAGGCAAACCAATTTTAGTCATGGATGTATTATATCATCGCTAAAATTATAAGCAATACTAGAGATCATTATGATTGGCCTTCCCTCATTAGTGATACACTCCACAAGAAAATGACCAGGTTCTTAGAGGTTCACAGGTTTCACATGTGCTCATATCATGTTTGCCTGATTTCCTTCCAAGGCCAATGCAGAGCATTAAACACTGTGAGAACCTTAGGTGTGCAAAAGGTCCACAAACATTTTCGGCAACTTGAGTTCACTAAAGCATAAAGACATTTCAAGCAGATAAATGATCTCTTCCTAATGCACACCATGAGAGACCTCGACCATGAGATGCATATATGCATATCACTAGTAGCCAAGGAGGCAATGGTGGACTAGGCGGATTGGTTCATCTATTTCCCCACCTACACCTACATACGCGTATATGGATACAAGGATCTTCCTACCATGTTACCCCACTATCCTTCAGATAGGGTGGTATTCATGGAATTCTTGCGATAGTTGTCAGATGTACATTCTCATTTGTGCTACAAATGCAAGACGACTGCAAAATTTCCTCTCCAGATGGTACTTTACAAGTGTAAGATAGCAGTTGATGCCAAAGTCATGGGCCAGGAGACAGTGAGACTTAATCTTAAGTATCTCATCGAGAGACAATCGTATGATCCTAGAGACCTTTATGCAACACACCTTGAGCAACACCCTTCACACGAGTCTTCCATGGAAGACTATTGGGTCAACTGTGAAGATGAGTTTGATGTACAAAGATGCAACTACACCCAATTTACACTTTCACAAATTGTTAATTTCATGAAAAAAGATGTGGAAGGCCTATCTGATGATGATGGGGAAGTTATTCTTCATTCTTCATATAGACTAGGTGGACTCACAACCACTTGGAAAAGTGGATTGGTATGCAAAGGAAAGTACATCTATAGAGGAAAGGATAGGTAGAGTTGTCAGAAACAACCAACTCTACTTGGACAGCAAGAAGACAAGGAAGGTAGTAATTCCCCGCACAGAGCCGCCACCGGTTCATCCTTCACTACCTACCACGTCAAGGAAGAAGCCCAGACATAAACAATGGAGTAATCCTCCTAAGGGAGCCAAAATGTCAAGGTACACAAGGGGAAGAATACAGATTGCTAACACAAATCAACAAGAAGTACATGTGGAGATAGCCACAAACATGGCAGAGCTAGCCATAGTAATGGAAGCAACGACAATTGAGACAAAGCCAACAATTGAGACAATCATAGCTGAAATAGAGCCAATATTGGAAGCAATTGTAGCTGATACAATTCCAAAGGTGGAAGCATAACCTCCCACCTCACCACCATCATAGCAGTCACTGATTCCCATTGACTTGGATTCACCACCACACAACACTGCAACATAATCCCATTTGTCAAGAATTTAGGGACCTATCATCCATCCTTTTAGCGAGATTATTCAAGATACATCTTGGCTTGAGAATATCCTAGGAAGGAAAAGAAACAGGCCATCCTACTATCTAGACTTCACAAAGTTTGATCATGTCCCTCAAGACATGCCAGTAAAGAAGTTGAAGAAGCAGGTTCATTTAGGAAAGAATGCTGACAATGAATTGTCATAGAGATTGTTGTACCACCTGAGGACAAGAATGCACATGAGGTAGAGGTTAATGAATTTACTTTGTCAAGGGTCAACCTCGGTAAGACCACTTATCAGGTGGAGGTAGATCTCCTTGGAGTTGCATTAGTAAGTATCCAAGAAAGAATGGCAAGGGATGACAAAGACAAAGCAACCTTAAAGGCTAAAAACCAGTAGTTGAGATTATACATATCAAGCTTGATGCACAGTACACCAAACATCTTTTCCTTGCCTTGAGTGTTGCTAGACCTTCCCGCAGAGCAAAATCGCCACCAACTAATCCTGTATGGAAAACACTTGAGAAGTCAAGTGGAAGAATTTTTCATCAGACGATGGTGTATACAAAGCTCTATCAACTAAGGAACAAAGCTCATGAACTTTGCATGGAAATTCAACAATCAGAGAAAAAGGTAGCAGAGAAGAGGCTTTGGGATGATATCACTATCTCAAACTTACAGTTGGCATACCAATTAGTTACTATAGTGGAGAACAAGCAACATCTTTTCGCTTAGAAAGAACAGCTTGCATACAAGGTGAAAGCATATGATACCAACTCTGTAGAATTGATTGAGTACCAAAAGATTGTAGCAAGTGTTATCAAGTTCATTAGAACATTGGTAACATGCTTCCCATGCCTCTACCAGCATGAAAGAGGTGCATACATCAAGTTAGCCGAAGTGCAAACACAATTCCAAAATCTCATATGTGACAATTTTTACAGTGAACCTGCTAGTTGCAAGTTGAGTAAGATTGCAGTCATGTCAACAAAGCTGGTTGGCATAGTTACAAAGTATATTAAATATCAGCAGAAAATTATGAGTGGTGAGGAAATGCTTAGGCGACATGTCATCATCCTACGAGCATTGATTTCCCAAAGGTAGAAGAAGTCAACGATTGGCTTGAGTTGTTGACTAGAGGTGAAGAGGTGTAAAGCACCTAGAAAGGATGTCCTACCCTCCAAAATAACATTAATGAAAAATAGGAGTTAACTCAATGCCCCTTTCCAAGTTAACTCACTATCCCACAGATCATGCATGTCAGATCCCACTAATTATGGATGTCTATTATGGATCTCCACTAATTGTGGATCTCTATTTTGGAGACACTTTTGTAATTAGAGTTCATTTTTAGTTTAGTTTCAGTTAACTGAAGTAGATTTCTAGTTAACTGCTTGGTCACCTACTTTTAGACATAGGAATAAATCTTGTAGATTTGCAAGAACTAGTTGTTAACTAAAGGATATTTTAGGGTTGCCTACTCCTTTGAGCTTCTATAAATAAGAGCCTTTGCTCATTATGTTGTAACCTTTATTTACTACACAAAATTGCTACGCCATTGTGCCAACAAGCTTGCAAGTCTATATTTGTTCACTCTTGGATGAGAGTTGTTTGGTTTCATAAGCAATTGTGTATGATTTTATACCTTTGTTGTCCTAAATCTTTGTAATTCGTTGAGAAAGTTTGAAGAAAGAAATCAAAAGGCACATGCAATTTGATTAGTTTCAAGTTCTATGAACGTCTTGTTCTTACAATCTATTGTTTCAATCTCCCCCTTGGACAAGTGTTGTCACCTCCTTGGGTATTTTAATGTTAATGATTATCATTTGATGTTGTGTAATGATTTGTATTTCAACCTACACTTTCAACAGGTGTCATCACCTCCTTGGGAATCATGTTAACTAGTTCATCGTTCTTTGTTTTTTCTAGTAAGTTGCATCCCAGCCTACACCTCGGACAAGGGTTCCTCCTCCTTGGCAATCCTAAGATTTAGCTTACCGTAAAGAGTGATTGCTTGCATAAAACCTTATTCCAACATAGATCTAAGATTTCAGAGCCTCAGATGCATTCTAAGAGACGATTGGCCCAAGTGATCCAACCATCCATTCCCGCTCCTATGCCCTCATGCTCTGTTTATCTTGAGGAGATAGGATAGATTAAAAGTTAGCTTAGTTGTAGTTAAGATTTGCATAAACTAGAGAAAACCTTAGCTGCAACGCATTGTGTTTATGCACCCTTGTGGCTTGCTTGTTGAGTAAAAAGAGATAGGAACATTTAGTTTGTTTTATTTTTACGCAAACATCATCAAACAAGAGGGAGCTTCACCTCCATAATTTGAAGAGCAGTCATCACACACTATGCATAGTTGTTTGTTTGCAATAAGCACTCCAGAGGTGCTAATTGAAATGCCAATATTATTAAAATTATGTAAATGTTAATATATTCATTTTATAATTTTACATTTTAAATTTATAAAATAATATTATATAAATATATTATTATATAAATTTGATTAAATTAAATTAATAAAGCAATTATAATAATAGATTAGTTTTTTGCATGTATATAGGATACTCCATGCCTATATTCTAGGATATTGCATGCCTATATTGTAGGATACTCTATGCCTATATTCTAGCTTAATGGGAGGAAATGGAAGCTACGTATTAAATAGAATTTATAAATATTTTATAAATTTTAATATACTAGCAATCACACCTTAGTGTGCAATGGGTACGCTGAAGAAGTGTGGATGGTAAATTAGGTAATTTTTTGGTTTATTGTTTACATAAATTTGTGTAGTATACATGAAGTCAATTGGTAGGCTATTTTAAAATGATTTTTCTTGTGAAACAAAGGTCTCAATGGAGAAGTGATAGCTTAAAATCAAATATGCATCTACTTACAGGGATTCGAACACAACTAAAACAAAACCTTTGAATCAGGAAGATAATAAGGCTCCATTACCAATAGCCTCATGATATGTTTGAAATAGGGAGAGAGGGAGAGAGAGGAGGATATGTGGATAGAAAGAGGGAGAAATATAGGGGGAGAGAGAGAGAGAGGGGAGGGGGTAAGGAGATAGAGATAAAGAGGAAGTTAGAGATAGAGATGGAAATGGAAATGGAGATGGAGATGGAGAAGAGGGATGTCAAGAGAAGGAGAGGGAGAGATAAAGAGAGAGGAAAAAGGTATAGATATAGATGGAAGAGATAAGTATATGGAGAGGGGGAGAGAGGGAGAGAATGAGAGAGGGAGAGATAAAAATTTATAAAGACAGAGATAGGAAGTGATATATAGAGAGGGAAAGATATAGGGGTGAAGAGAGATGGATAGATAATGAGATAGAGATAGAGGGATATATGTAAGAATTTAAATATGGAGAGATAGAGATAGAGATAGAGATAGAGATAGAGAAACAAGGAGTGTGTGTGTGTTTATATGAGTAAGAGAGATATGGAGAGAGATAGAGAGGGAGATAGATATGTATAAATAGATAGAGAGGAAGGGAGATGGAGGTACAAAAACAAACATAGGAGAGAGAATTAGAGAGATATAGAAAGAGGAAGTGATAGGGAAAGGGAGAGGGAAAATAGGGGTATAAAGAAGAGATAGAGAGATAAATATAACTTGGGAAAGATAGAGAGGGTGAGAGAGAGAAAAAGACAAAGACAAAGATAGAGAAAGATAAATATAAAGGGAGAGATGAAAGGAGAGAGGAAGAGGGAGAGGGAGAGACAGATATAGAAAGAGGGAGACAATGAAAGAGTTAGGAAAGATAGAAAGGGTGAGAGAGAGAAAAGGACAAAGAAAAAGATAGAGAAAGATAAATATAAAGGGAGAGATGAAAGGAGAGAAGAAGAGGGAGAGGAAGAGATAGATATAGAAAGAGGGAGACAATGAAAGAGGGGGAGATGGAGAGAGAAATATAAAGATATAGGAAGTGATATATAGAGAGGTATAGAGAGATGGAGGGAGTGATAGAGTAAATAAGAGATATATATATATATATATATATATATGAAGAGGGAGAGATGGGAAGATAGAAATAGAGGGGGCAAGAGTGAGAGATAAAGGAGGTGATATAGAAAATTAATAGAGAGAGATAGAGAGGGGGGGGAGATAGAGAGATATATATAAATAGATAGAGAGGGAGGGAGAGAGGATAGAGAAGTTGAGAGATATATAAGGAGAGAGTGATAGGGAGAGAGGGAGAGATATGGATAGAAAGAGGGAGAGATAGAGAGATATTTGGTGGGAAAGATAGAAGGGAAAGAGATACATAAGGAGAGGTAAGGAGATAGAGATAGGGAGATAAATAGAGAGGAAGATAGAGATGGAGATGGAGATAGAAATGGAGAGTGAGAGAGAAATAGAGATACAAAGAGGGGGATACAAAGAGAGAGGGAGAGAATGAGAGAGGGAAAGATGGAGGGATAGAAAGTTAGAGATAGGAAGTTATATAGAGAGAGGTAGAGAGAGGGAGATATATAGAAAGAGGTAGGGAGAAGTACATATGGAGAGATATTATAGAGATATGGGAGGAGAAAGAGAGAGATCTCTCTATATCTTTATATCCCTCTCTATATTTATATTTTTTATTATCTTTCAATCTCTCTCTTCCTCTATCTTTTTCTTCTCTTCTCTCTTCCTCTATCTTTCTCTCATTTCTTCTCTCTGTCTATTTCCCTCTCCCTATCTTTCTCCCCTTACTATTTTTTTCTGTCCCTATTTATCTCCCTCCTCTCTCCCCCCTTCCCTCTTTATCTTTTGATCTCTCAACCTCTATATATCATTGTCTCCTATTTCTCTTTATCTCTCTATCTCTCTATCTTTCTTTATGTGACTATATCTATCTATGTCTATCCTCTTCTCTCTTTTCCTCTCCCTTTCTTTATCTCTCTTCCTCTCTCCATATTTATTCCTTTATATTTATACCTCTATTTTTGTATCTCTATCTCTCTTTTTATCTCTATGTATCTCTGTCTCCCTCTCTATTTCTCTCTTTATTTTCTTTCTTTCTCCTCTATCTATTTTCCTCATAAGTGTGCAATGGGTACACTGAAGAGGTTTTAAAGGTGAATTATCATATCCTTAACCAAATGACATGCAACCTTGAGCATAAATCCCTAGGACATGCTATCCTTGGATTGTTGGCATGAAATGACTAATCAAAATTTACCTTCTCTCTCACTATAAATTTTAATTTATATTTTAAGCTTGAAATTCATTTTATTATATAAATTATAAAAAATCCAAAAAAAAATTATTCTACAATAATTAAATTTTTAATAAGGTAAATAAGTATAAATTAAATTAATTCTAATATTTTTTAATTATTATTTGTAATTTCATAAAAAGACATAAATAATAAAAATAAATTTCAAACTTAAATCTAAATTAAAAACTAAAATAAAATAAACTAAATGGAAAGTCAAAATATATCAAAATCTAAATATTAATAATTATAATAATTTTAAGGCCTGTTAAGGGCCCTAGCAAGGTTAAACCAAGTGCAAATGTGTCTGAGGTGGTGACATGGGAAAAACCATTGGAAGGGTCGTGGAAAATTAACTTCAATGGTGCATCAAAAGGGAACCCAAGTCCATCAGGGGCAGGTTTTAACATTAGAGATTGGAAAGGAGATGTTTTAGCATTGGGAGTGAAGAAGTTGGAGGAAGGGACAAATAATGCAGCAGAAGCCTTAGTAGCTTTAACGACGATTAAACTTGGTAAGAGTTTGGGAGCATCAAAAATTTATTTAGAGGGGGACTCATTAATAATTGTCCAATTGTCCAAGTAGTGATGAAGGGAACGATAAATGCATGGCACCTCCAAAATTTAATTGAGAAAATAAGAGAAGAATTATCTTCATGTGAAAACTTTTCAGTAAGCCACATTAGAAGATTGGGGAACGTCGAAGCTGATGTCCTTTCTAAATGGGCCTTAACATTCAGGGAAGTTGGTGAATTAAAACTAGAAGATTTTAGGAATGTGAATTTCGTGAAATGAGCGAAGGAAGTGACATAGTATACTTCATTTATTAACAAGAAAGGGATCACTTTGAAGTAGATTTGAAAAAATGGGAGAAGCAGTGGGAAGGTTGGCAGTGGCATCTAAGGACGAGCGGCATTAAACTCGAAATGAAGTAATCAAGAAGTTATTATCTTCATCCCTCGGTCTCGATGATCTCAGTTGTGTTAGGTGTGGGTGAGAAAAAACTGAGAAGGAGAAATTGCGGTGACGACTTTGTGGATCAGGGAACAAATGGAGGAAAATTTCACCTTTCTCTCTAAGCGACAACTCAGTCTGTTTTATGGGAATGCATTAGAGAAGAGGTTAATGGGAATGTTTCTAATTAACAATGAAAGGTCGGTGCAATGCGTGAGGATGATTCTGGGCAAGGACTTTGGGATTCTAAGGCACTGTTACAGGACGAACATGGATGTGTATTCCCTGATGGTTGCATGGGGTTTTGATCTCAAAGAAACGGTAGAAATGGTTAAAGAAGTGATGGAAATGTTGGTGAGATTTCTTGGTGGTTCTAGATTCAATTTCAGAATGGGCTATCTCAGGTGTGGGGTTAGACATCAATGAAGCAATAGAGATTGAAGATTTTGAAGATTCAGTGGGTTGCATTCCATTCATTCGCTGGCTAGAGGGGAATTTTAAAGAACGTTGCAAGGAAGAAGCGAGGCTTGGCTGGAAGGCATTAAATCTATTCGTAGATCTGATGAAGGTTGAAGCCATAATTGAGGAGGCGAAGGCTAAAGTGGCGATGATGGAAAAAGAGGAGGAAAACCAGTGGAAACGAAAGGTGAAAGCAAAGTGCAAGGTCGAGGAGTAACTGGGTAGCGCAAAGTGATGAAAAAGACTTTCTCAGTTTTGTGTTCGAATTTTGCATTTTCTTTCTTTAAGCTAGAATTAGAAAGTGATTGAACTATACAGGGGATGAAATGGGTGATCAATGTTTAGGGTTTAGAAATTGTTTAAGGTTTAAAGGTTTTTTTTGAAGGTTAGCCCAAATTTTGAAAAAGCTAGCAGTATAGAGGTAGATAAAGTTTTTTACTTTTGCATGTTAATGTGCCTCAGGGTTAAACGTTCTAGTATTTGATGGTTTTTGGTTTGAAGATGATAAATTGAACTTATGTAATCTCTTTCTTTAAATCAATACAATCAAACTCATATTACAAACCAAAAACAAAATTATAATAATTTTAAAAAATTAGTAACAAATAATAAACTTACTAAGTTAATAAATGATTAAATAAAAAAGTAAAACTATTTTTTTAATTTATTAGAATTGAAATATTAATAGAATATGTACCTAAAAAATATAATTAATATATCACAAACAATGTTAACATAAACTCAATATTAACAAATAAAAAATATTATTAAATATTATTAAATAAATTAAATTTTAAAAACTAAAATTGTATTTCAAATAAAATATTAAAAAAAAATATAACTATATTAAAATTGTTAAAAGTAAAATTCTAACTTTTATATCAAAAATTACAAGTAACACTAAACTTAAGTGAAAATGAAATGAAACCCTATTTAAAAGATAAAAAGTCAATTTGTAGTTTATTGATTATTATTATTAACATTATTATTTAAAAATATATCTATTTATTAAAGACTTTTTATTATTATTTATCTAAAAATCTAAGTTCAAAAAGTTTAAAAGAAAATAATTCTTATCCTATATTTTCTTAATTTAAAGCTAAGACTAGATGAGAATGCAATTTTTTTTCTTTAATTATATATTATATCTTTTAATATTTTAGAAAATTTGATGGTTGAGATCATTTCAATAGTCTTGCATCCTTCTCTACAATTTTCAACCATTGATTTTCATCGTTCACTTCATATAAGGAACACCTTCAATGTAATTAATAAAAAATAATATACACATTTAAAATACATTAATATTAATTATGTAAATTATGTAAATAATATATTAATCATTATAATTTAAATTTTTGGATACTACATGCCTATATTAATGCTTGATAAAGTATAATAGCACCTTATATTTATAACTATTTAATGTATTATAAAAAATTAAAATATAAACATAGAATATGTTTTGATTATGGTAAAAATGGGAAGGGCCCGTATATGTTACAGATCAGAGCCATAAAGGAAAACGATAAAATAAATCACCAATGGTGGAGACTAGAAAAAACAACGAGCAAGACAAGTCTCCCAAATAGCATGGAGAACAATGAGACCGACACATATTTTGATCAGAGAAAGGAACCAGATACAAGTTTTGAAATGACCCAAAAGCAATAACAAACAATCAAGGAGGTTTAAACCCAAACTTCAACAAAGGCCTCAAAGTAAGGGTAGGGTGAGATTGAAGACACCAATTAGTATTCAGGTTCGATGAGCTTCAAATCACATCATAAAAATTTCTCTTAATCTTGCTAGAAACACTATCCTTTCTAGAGCTCGACAGGATGCTTCTCTTTCCCCTTAATAATAGAGGAGCAATTGGGTGGAAATTGCTCTTTGGACTATACCAAAGTATGAACATCCTAGAATAGCAAAGAGAAAAGACCAACATTGTGGAAATGGTGTAGACATGATGAATCAAAATGTAATTTTTGATCCCAAACACTGAGCTTGGAGTGCAGTTTAACATTGTTAGGCAACTCCACCCTAGCCTCTATACAAACATGAAATCTAGCAAATAGAAAGCACGATCTATTCTTCGTGACATTGTCCATGGTAATAAACTAGCCAAATGCATTAGCAATACTTTGAATGATACGTTCATCCCAAAATTCCAATGGGAATTTTGGGAGGTGAACCCAAATGGGAGCGAAATTAGTCTTTCGAGAGTCAAACCCAACAAACCAATTTTGTAAGTAAAGAAATTTCTTACCCAAAAACTAAGGTCCTCTCGAGAGAACCTGAGAACAGTCCACAATATCATTGAAGGAAAACATAAGAAAACCATTCATCATAGCCTTAACAAGAGCACAAGCTAATCTAGGACCAACCTCTCCAACTAACTCAAAAAGGGCATGCTTGAGGAGTATATTTTGTTGTGCCTCCAGCCACATGTCAAATAGAGGGACATCATCCTCAAAAAAGAGGGCTTCGAACAACATCAGCCTCTTCAACTTCCCCAACACCTTCAACACCCCCATTCCAGCAGTGGACACCCCATCTTCTGAGGCGAGATTCAAACATAATATCAATAAGCTTCTCATTTCCCTCCTTGAAGTAGCACTCATCCTCAACACAAGGGGAAACATCTTCATAGCCTTCTCCTAGGGTATACGTTGCATACGAGCCAAAAAATCCTTGACTCGTAGCTGCCACTATCATCACCAAACATGAAATATGTTACTCATAATAATGACAAGAGATAAATTTAAATTTTAAATTTTAAAAATTCAAGATTAAATAAATATAATAATATGTTTATTTAAATTTTTAATTTTTGTATTCATATTATTATTATTATAAATATAATTAGCTACTAAATATAAATACACTAAATATAATATGTTGGTTCGTAATGATTAAAAGATATGACATATTAATATTAATTATGTAAATTATGTAAATGTTAATATATTGATTTTATAATTGTGTATTTTAGATCTATAAAATAGCATTATCTAAATACATTATAAAACCTTTAATAAAAAAAAAATTAAAGCAAATTTATTAATTACCATTTTAAAAAAAATTAATATAAAATATAATTTTTCAATTAACAATACAATATAAATTCAGCTAAAATAATTTTTTTATTCAATAATGCAATTTAAATAAATAGATAAAATTGAATTTTTAATTTTTGTATTAATAATATTATTAAAAAATATATAAATAATTCACTTTTAAAAAAATTAAATTTTATTTCAAGAGGGTAAAATTTATTAATAACTAATTAAACAAGAAAAAACAAAACTGATTGCAATAATTATCCTCTAATTAATTCTAATTTAGATTTTACTTTTATTTTAATAATAAAAATTCTATACTTCCCACTTCAGAATAAAATTTGCAAACTATCAAAGCAAATCATCTACAATTGCCAACTCAGCTCTATTTTATTTTGACTAATTTCTATTTTAATAGAATATAAATAAATAAAATGATTACTTTTTATTCTATTTTTTAAACAATTCACCCTCTTAACTAACTAAATTCTAAAATTAAACTATTTAACATGATCAAATAAGAATAATCCAATGTCAAAATAGTCTAAATGTAGTACTGTCTAAGGCGGCATGAACAAAAAAGTCCAACTCAGCGTTCAATCTAGAACATCTATCGTAAGTATTTAGGGGAGAGGGGCCAATAGTCATGCAAGGTTCAATAGTCATGCAGTTAATTGTAATTATAATACCTAGTTTTACCACATATTTATACTATATATTGTAAATAAATAGTCCAAATGTAAATTAAAAAAAAAAAAACCAAATATTGATCAAAATAGACCCATATTTGAAACACATGAGAAACTCTGAATGTTATATAAAAAAAAATAAATACATTCATGAAGAAGTGAAATAAGTAAAAAAAAATTGTCTCAAATAAAATATCACAACTATCTATTATAAGTGTCATTTAAAAATAAAATGCTCATTTAATAAAATAAGACACTCATTTGAACAAGTATTGTTATCATAGTGAAAAATATTGTTCTTATATGTACAACTAACTATTGGGGTAGCAATGTACGGGTATTGGAGTATTTTATATTAATAGTTTGTCCTATCACAAATATAAAAGGTGGGCACTATAAATACCATGTGTTTTTCCATTAAATGTGAAGGATTTTCAAAAAGTTTTAGTGTTCAACTATTGGTCTATTTTTGTTTGATATAAGTTGTATTTTAAATAATTGTGTTGTTTTTAACAAATAGTTTTTTGTGTTCAAGTATTGGTCCATATATGTTGAATATAAAAGCTATAGATATCAAAAATTTGTGGTTACTAATAGGTATTTGGTCCATTTATGTTGCATATTAATTTATTTTAAATAAATATGATATTTTACAAGCAACAAATATGTAATGTCCCCTTCCCAGGCAGTACAATTGATTCAAGGGTTAGCCTATCATTCAAACCCTCGTAGGCTGACAGATGTGTTTAGAGGGTTATTTTGGCAATTATCTGATGTTTGGGGACACTACTCCATCAGTTGATTCAAGTTTTGCGCCTTGGCAGAGTCTTATAGAGTCAGATTCAGGCACTTACTATTTATAGTAAGTCAGGCAGACAGAGATTGCTATTTTGGGCAGGACACCTAGTTCAGTTGATCAACTCAGTTTCGACCTAGTTTGACAATTTGGTGAGCAGATAGTGAATATCAAAGCATTTAATAATATTGGGAGAAATATTAAAGTTGTGACTTTATAATATAAAGTCAATTAATTAAATATTAAAATATCAATGGAATAATATAAAGTATTTAATACTTTATATTAAAAGGGCGATTATTGATGATTTATTTATTCATTAATCATTTAAAAAAAGTGACGCCATATTATAATAATTTCTCCTAAGTTCAAAGGGCGAATTTAATGATATATTAAATGCTTCTTAAGTTGATTTTGGGGTCGAACTTGTGAAGAGAGTTTATATTTCACTTCAAGGCAAATCGAACTTCATTGTGAATTATTCTAATTTGTCTTATTTTCTCAAATCAAACATACTGAGACTATGAGATACCAGTTGAAGTTTGTCAGTTGAGTGGCTTCATTCAAAAGTCATTACAGAGCATATTGTGAAGTTTATATTCAGAGTTTGACTCGTTTTTCATCAGGGAAGAGAATCTTCTTCATTGGCAGTGGTTTATCCAGCATCTGGTACTCTTTCCAAGGCAGTACAAATTTATTAATTGTTGGTACAGGGCGTACTTTTACAGCAGCAAGGCCGTACTTCTCATCACAGGAAAATCGCCTTGCCTTTTTGCATTCTGACTTCTCTAGTTTGGGCGCCTAGGTCTCCAGTAGCATCTGCAATCAAAATTTGTCGAGGGAAGTCTGTCTTTTGGATTGGCCGTACCATTTCATGCTTCCTACAGGTGGCTGCAATCAGGTTTTCAAATATTACATATTGCTTTGCCTTTTGTTTGCATGTTTGTGATTCATCATTGTAATCATCTAGAAAGAATAATAAATCCATTTGCTACCGATTTAGAAGTCAATTTGCTTCAGTATTTACATTCCTGTATTTATTAAGATTTTTAGAAGCATTTTTCATGCAAAATCGCACCATCTCTTTTATTTGCAAAAAAACTACAAAAAAATCAAAAATAAACAAAAAATTGCATTCGCCATCAGCAGTTGGAGTTGAGAGACACCTGGTCTCTTACAAAATAGTATTTTTTTGTTCAACTACTGGGTTCCCATGATTAAGTTTTGGTTGAATCTTTAAAAAGTCAAAATTTAGACACTTCTCAATAGATGTGTTAATGTGAGGAGTTGCATGATGAGTCACACCTCCAAACCTTAGTTATAGATAGATAAGAGGCCAGTCCACATTTCAAAAAAAAAAAGAGTATTGCAATCAATGGCTACATCTTGACAAAGTTAGCCTGCACGACTATTGGCTCCTCCCCCCTACATATGCAATACTAGAAGAAAGATTTGATTTTGGGCCAAATTTTGACCTCCGACAGACTTCAACATTAATTCCAATGATGGATTTATATACCAAGTTGGTTGTGCATTGTCTACTTTCACACCCCTATCTTAGAAGATATTGTTGGGCATTAAGAACGGTGGTTTCTACAACGTATTCCAGCTTTTGTCATTTCAAATGAAGCAACAATGAAGTGACTGATATTTATAGAGTTCTATCAATTCCAACACTCTCTTAAGTCATCAGCATGTATTACCAGCAGGACATCACTAGTTCCTGACATTTTTGTGAAAGAAGATCTAGAATTGAGTTAAGTGGTTGCTTTACTCCAGAAACTTATTTGTTTACCCTTATTATTATATTTTACTCTAAACATTTCAAAGTTAACAATGATTAGATGTAGAGGACATTCTAGATGTATTTGGGTTTGATGGAGAGAGATGTGACTCAATCTATGCCCACCATCATCATTGGTTGAAGGGAGGAAAAGAGTTGTTCTGCATGAACTATCCAACCTATTCTGTCCATGTCCATGAGAAATGAATGCCCAATAATGCCACTCACTGTGCCAAAAAACTGTGCTTTTTGACTAAAAGATAGATCTTTAGGAGACATAAGGTTCTCAAAATGGAGTGAAATCCTTCAAGGAAAAGAGGTTTGGATTTGAAATCATCTCACTGGTTGTGATATGAGCTTAGGTGAAGGCATAGCATGATACAATTTGAAATTCGAAGAGATCAAACTGGGGCAATTGTAGAGCTTTCCTCTTTTCTATGTGGCTGCTTGCTGCCTTTCTCAAATCAAAGGATTTGGGTGCAAGTTTCGAAGTCCCGAGAGTCAATTAGCACTAGAGATTACATGAAATTTAACTGTACACTAAAAGCAAATAATGTAAATGTGCTTAGAATCACGGTTTACAAAGAGATCAAAACATGAAATTGCTTTGATGGACAGAATTCTCTATATCCCTGCTGAATAATTATACCCAGAACGCAATCTTGCCATTATGGCACTCTTGTCACAACACACATCAGGAAGATATGTATTATGCATATGATCAATCATAGCAGCATTCAATTTCCGCAGCATTGACATGGAGTGGAAAGAGTGTTTTTCACTTACCCAGCAAAAATATTACCACTATGCCACTATTGCTACAACACAATTAGGAGGATGCGCTTTATATATATGAATCATAGCAGCAATCAATTTCCGAAGCATTGGCATGTACTGGAAAGAGATTTTTGCTTACCTCGCAAAATATTACCACTATGCCACTATTACTACAACACAATCAGGAGTATACACATTAACACATGATGAATCATAGTCGAATTCCCTTTCCACGGCACTGACATGGTAGCATTTTATGTACATAGCATTCACAGAGTGACAAAAATGTTTTTGAACCATCCATATTTAAAACAGAAAAACATGGCAAAGTTCAAAAGGATATCACATCCGATCAAAGGAATCTATGTCCAATAAACCCACCGAAATTTCATAATGTATAATAAACCTGAAAAACCTAGTCCAGTTTGTTAAAAAAACTACATTTTGGAATTTATGCTCTGCTTGTGAAGGATAAAAACATGTCGTTTTCTATGATTTAATAATTACTCATGAGTTTGACTAGATGAGTCCAGGGTTTGACAACCATGCTGTTTGGTGGATCAGAAGAGTATGTGAATTATGCTGGTTCATAGTTACTCACAATTACCCGTATTCTTTTTCCCAAGCAAAACTTCTAGTGGTATGAGGAACTATTAAAAAGTACAACAATAATACGCTGTTAGATTACAAAATTCCCAAATAGCATAAATAATTCAAAATGCCCAGCTCCTAAAGATTATTCTTCATGATGGCATGAATTGTATTTGGTTAAAAAAGGTATCATTTCTGCGTAAGCAATTTCATATTGATTATTTTGGACAGGATAGATAATATTTGTGAAACTCATCTAGTAGCTTTGTCTGATTTTATATCATTTACTTTGTGGACAAGATTGATCTGCTTACCCAATTAAATTAAACTGCTTATTGTCAGGATAAGTACATGAGCATTATATGGGATAATAATTCAATTTCAGTATTTATTTGCACCATCACATTTAGTTCAACTGCCGCCATTTCAAATTTTTTCATGTTACCAAACAATTCCCCTTCAGATACAATTGATTCAGTTTCCGTACGTATTTCATTTCCTGCATCACATTTGATTTAACTACCATCATTTCACATTTCTCCCTCGTTACCAAATAATTCCCTAACAATAACTGTATTATATAAAGATTTCCAAGACAAACAATTATGAGGTAACATTATGAATAAAATCAACTTTACTCTCCATCAACCAAAGTAGGTACGTCATGTTATAAAGATTAAAAGCTTGTTTTTATATATTACACATGGCTTCAAATTTTAGTGGGTTTCCTGCATGTTAATTTTACCCCCAAAGCATGTGTCTGTAATTTTGTTGTGCAGTCCTGCCTAAGGGTTGGTTTGACTTCCAATTTTTTTCTGGGATGCATGCCAATTCAACACATGTGACTGCTCAGAGGAACAAAGGAGCTTTTTTGCATTACCTTTTCTAGTGTTCAAATTTTGCACTTCATGAGTTTCAACTCTCATGACTAAGCTCAAGAGTAAACCTAGCCTTGCCAATCTACCTAAACCAGGAGCATTATATTGTTCAATTTTTTGCACGGCACAGCCTTCAATCTCCTGACCAAGCTCAAGAGTAACACTACAAGAAATTGAACACAAACCATTGTCTGAACAACTCTATCTACGCAAAAATCAGGCGTCATAACAATATAATTTATAATTTCAAGTGTAGTACAAAACAATGAATTTTTATACAGGAATCTTCCTTTGAAGAATAATAGCATTAGCAAGTAACATTCATTCCAACTTGAATTAAAAAAATGCTTGCCCCAGAATAGATTGGGAAATGGGACATGCTCTGGAGCTCAATTCCTAATAACTAATAAGTAGGTAAACATGTTGTATGGCTACAAAGTTGCATGATCAGCTCCCAAAAGTGCGAGTGAAAAGCAGAGCAGAACCAGTAATTCCTCGCAAAATTAGCAGCCGTGAATCAATATATGTCCCACAAACCAATTTTGATATGTCAAACATTTCCTGAGGAATCTGTAAGCGAACTTCATGCAAAATCTTTGTTGGCAAGGAAGTATCTTTGGCAGTGTAATTGAGATTCATGGTTACCTCTATATCGGATGCAGCCAAACTTACCACAGGAAGACTTGAAGGTGTTTCTTTTGGTAATATTTTGTTTACCTTCCTCCATCTCCCTATCCTAGAAGTTTTTTTTCTCATCTGTCCTTGAGATGTTTTTAACAATCTCTCATTCTCTTCTATTTTCTTCTCCTGAACAGTTCCTTGGTTGATCTGGGATTTCGTTTGATAGATCATGTCCACTCTTCCCAATTCAATATTTGAACATATATGCAGATTTCCTTCTTTGCCACTTTTATCATGGGGCCAATGCGCATAAACCATGGAGGTGAAATTAATATCCGCTTCCATAGAAAATTTGTTATTGCCATCTTCAGTTGGAAAAACATTAAGATATGCATTGCCAATGAGAACTCTTGGAAAAGCCTGGAGAAAAAAAGGAACTGATTTATACAATTACAGATCAAATAGCTATTTTTGACACTAAAAGAAAACAATGAGCATGTATGTAATTTAATCCACCTGCCGAAGTGTTAGGCCTATTTGCTTCCCTGTATGATACAATAAACGCCATTTTCCAGGCAGCAAGGCTTGCCAGTTCTGCAAGTTCAGGATTTGGTTAGCAAGTATTTCAGAGAAGAGTACAAGAAACATCCCAAAACAGAAGAGTATGATGAAATAAATGCTACCTTTGGATCTCTATTAGGATTCAATCTTTCCATCAGGTCAATGAAGTGTGCCAACCTGTTACGCTGCATTCAAGGCAATTAAGTACACATGCTCAGAAAATTGCTCAAATCCACTGTGATCCAATTATCAGATGAAACAGATGATCTTTTAAGCCAGCTAGACTCCGCAAAACTTAAATAGCAGAGCAGTTTAAGTTTTTAATATTTTATAATAATATTACTATAGTTACCAGGAGATGGGTACGGGTGACAAGGACAGGTACCATACACAATTTTCAAAATTGATTGGAGGCGGGTACATGGAGATGGCTATATATAAAAGACAATGGATATCTTTAACGAGTAAAAATTAAAAATTAAACATTTTAAAGTATTGAAATAGTCCCATTATTTTTAAAATCAAAGTATTGAGGCCCTTGGAAATGACTATATTTTCAATGACAAGACTTAATGCATGTACACATTTTAAGCCTTATTATTGTTTTGCTTCATATTCTTATCTCTTTGGGATTTAATAAGAAAATTTTCTAATATAAAAAAAAATTGTAATCTTTTATGAACAAATAGAAAATTACAAGTCTTTTAGTGTATATGATTAGTCCTTTTAACTTTTATCAACCACATATTAGCACTTTAAGAAAATCCAATGTAATTTACATGATATATTTGAGAAACCTCTATTGGAAGTTTCTTCATTTTCAAGGGATTCTTAAAGGAGACATATGGAGACACAAAGAAACTTCATTTGAAACTTCCTAATGTCTGGGGATGTCTCCATATAGGTCTCTGAGACGGACATATTTCTGGTACAAGAGATGAATACCAGGAGTCAAGGTATGAGTCTCCTGATAATTATGAATTTACTTAATTGCATTTATACTAAATAATGAGGTTATCTCTAACTAGGTACAATCAGAGTCACCAGCAAATATCTTAGCTAGATGTTAGTAATGTAAACAGAAAAGAGATAGTATAGTTAAAACTTGTGCTTTTTGTGGCATTACTATTTTGATTTTCAATTCTCTTGAAACATTGTGCATATGTTTCTTTTACAATGAATCTGAGAACAGATTTTCATGGTAACCATGCTCTCAGGTATAGAACTGGAAAAGGTTTGGAATAAGTGCAAACTGAATTGAGAGAATTGCCTACCTGGTGAAGACCATATATGTACTCCTCTGTAATACGCACAGCTGTTGAACCTAAGCCCCACCGGATGATACAAACAGAAGGTTCAACTCGCCATCTTGGTCCACACAAAAAAGGATGCCGTAAAGCATTCAAGCAGCTGAAAACAAGAAATAATGTTTAAGTAAAATATTAAATTACTGGAAATATTTATCCTTATTTTATTCTCCCCCTCATAATCTAGACTGCTGTAGCTCCAAATATGTCTCAAAAGAAAATATCAGATTTTCTAAATCATTGGTTTGATGGTAAAAATAATAATTTTTACTGATAGATACATTCATTGATAACTACTCTAATTATCAATACAACAAACTTCAGTTTTGATCTACCTTATCCGATCTGAAGGCTTCGTCGCAAGCATCAATGCCAAAAGATTCCAACCTGCACCCCAGTCTCTATCCAGTATCTGCCATTCAGATAAACCCACAAAATAGTTTTAAATGAGACATTTCTGTTGAGAAAGCCTGTCAACCTGTTTCATATAAAATTATTTTGTCCTTCATTGTGTAAAAGAAATAAATTTTCAAATTCATTACACATTTGAAATGTGTTCTCAGTTTCAAAAAGAAATGCATATAAAGCATGTGGTGTGGTACCTATAGTTGGAAAGATAGCAAGATGATAAGACAGAAGTTGCAAGTGCAACCCATTTCCTAGGGATCATATATCGAATTTCTTGTAGTCACGGAGCTGTCTATGGATCCCTTTGGTACTCTTAACACTGGGGTTTAAACCCAAGCCCTACTGTGGACCAAACCTCTCAATCTTACTTTCCATTTTTTGTACAAAATCATTGGTAAATTCTTTGGCAAATTTATCTTATTTTCAGTAAGTAGAGATGAAAAATTCTAGAAATAGAACTGCACAAAGAAAAGTGTGGCAGAAGAAGCACACATTCCAAAATACTGTTACTGAGATATTTTACTGGACATCTGATGATGATTAAAACAAGAGTACGTTACTTCCAAAAATGAATCAATGCAGCTTCATGAAAACGTTGCAGGAGATACAATTCCAACCCTAATAATCTGAGAGTATTGAATTTAACCAAGTCTCTAATTCAAAATGATAGTCTCCAATATTCAAGTTTCTTTTGTCATTAGAAGGCAGGAGGGTCCCAATTCCATTATCATTACAGATGCTAACAAGGCTGAGCAGGTCAATTTCCATGTCACTCTCAGCTTGTTGAATTTCCACTTGACTTCTTTTATTACCACTTCGGTCTCTCTTAAGCGCTTGATATAGAAACTTCTCTAGTTATTGTTAGAAACTAAGTTTCCAAATCAGAATCAGAATCGGTTATGTGGATAAAATATGCCAGTACAGCAATTTTGGGGGGGCTGAGAACATTCCAGGTATGTCCACATGAAAAACATATAAAAATAATAAATATATACATTTTACAGCCAAAAAACAGGATTTAAGTTCATAACACCACATATCATGCATATACTAAACAAAACTATAATAATATTACAAATTTGAAATACAATATTACTAATTTGATATTTATTATCAATTTATCAAACTTGAATGTCACGATAGATATTCATTGTTCAATATTAAAATAATACAGTTAGTACTCAGCACCATATGAATCATCATTACAACCGGCATCAACATCATCATTGACATCAGCTGATGTAGGAAGCTTAGGAAAACTGCATGCAACCTCACTGCCACTTGCAATAAAGTATGCTAGCTATCCGACTCATCAAAAAGTGAAGATTATGTGGCAGCTGAAACGTCTAAATCGGCTGGCTCTAGTTCTACATCCCACAACTTTTTTGCCCCTTCCTTGTACTCATTTTGTTAATGAGTAGGAGGGCGCAAGTTGGAATACACGTAAACTAACTCCTCTACTTTATTTGATAGCAATTGGTTGTGCTTCATTGAGTAGAGTATGTACACCAATTCCACATAAATGAAGAGGAACTAGCAACCTATTGAGGCAAAGTGAGAGAGTGAGTTATTAAATTAAAATTCAAAACTTCAAGATTGAAAATAAAAATATTACAAATGAAAGAAAAAAAAATTACAAATGAAAAATAAATAAATCAAATTTAGGGGTGCAATAAAAATTAATAAACTTACTTGTGATATAGAATTTTGACCCCAAGACACTAGAGGTGTGGCAATGTATGGCCATTGAGGTACCACAAAGACTGAAAATCCTTCTTGAACTTACCATAGAGAGCAGAAACACTTTGGCCAATGAAAGCTACAAAATCAGAAAACTCACTTGTAACTACATCCTCCATATCAAGATCAGGGAAGAGTTTTAATAGTGTTTTCATGTACCCTTCATTGACTTCTATATCTTTGTATAATGGTGCCCTCATTGGTATAGCAAGGATCTCAATCATATACTATTTGGGATTCAATTCAAAAGAAAGATGTAGTGGGGTGGTCATTTTATTCCACTGCTCATCACAAATTAGCTACAACTCTTTGAAGAAAGTTTCTATAATATCTTGCTCTTTTTCATTTATGGATTCCATCTTCTCAATCGTTGAATCTATTGCATCATTACCTCTCCCAAACATGGCTTATCCATGTCAATAAAGAAATCATACTCATGATGGGTTTAGTGAAACTAAGAATATTTTCCGGCCAATCCCATAGTCATCTAGAATCATGTGCTTTACATTTGTTGTCCTCTCACTCTTGGATTGCCTCCATACTAACCAAAGTTGGCTATGATGACCATGCTAGAAAGTACCTCTTACACCTTCACAAGTCATCTCAAGATGATTGTGTTGGAGGGGAATCAAGTCTCAACAACCAACTTGAAAATTAAAAAATGAAAACAAAGAAGAAAGCATACTTAAATTTTAAAAATAATTACTGAAGTGAAACATAAAATTTTAAAAATCATATTATTTCAATTACCTTCAACAGCTCCAATTGTGAGAATGTTCTAAAAATGGCCTACGACATGTGGTGGTTTGTGATAAACATTTGGATCTCTTCAACCTCATCAAGAATTTTTTAGTCTAGTCTATTTTCCTACCCATTTTTTGCAACATGAGGTTGAGTAAGTGGATAGCACAAGCCGTCCAAAGTATATGTGAAAATTGTGCCTCAACCAACATACTAGCTACTTTGCAATTCTTTGTATTGTTTGTTATGACTTGGACAACATTTTGAAGACCCACTTCCTAAATGCACTGTATAAGAATGTTAGCGACAAATTGTCGATCCTACACCTGCCCTTTATAATCCACAACTTTCAAAAATATTGCCCCTTTATGGCACACCGCAATCACATTAATCAATGTTTGATTTTTTGCATCCTTCAATCCACTAGACATTATGGACATCCTTGTATGTTTCCACGAATTTCTAATGGAAGCCAATGAATTTTCTATATTTTTTACCTCCTTTGACAACAAGCTGCTATACCTCATAACCAGGTCTATGTAACATTTTGGTGCATCATTTTATTTTTTCAACAATCCTACCAATATAGTGATCGAACAACATTTAAGGACAAAACATTTGCATAGAGGTATCTTACAACAATTTGACTAACAATATTTTTAGTGTCATTTTGAAATGCCATGTCCGATGCCCCCATCATTCTCTTCAAATTAGCAGGCTCATCTTCATTCCTCCCCAAAAAAGGTTGGCTCTCTACAACATCATCAAAGGTGACACTATGAAACTAAGAAGCCAGGAGCCTCCATGGCCCCTTTCCTCTCAAATGATGCCCTATTCTAAGGAGAAGTCTTGTATCTACTTCCTCTTGCTTTCTGATATATTCTTCTACTTGAAGAGGTCTTATAGGTACACCATTCATCCTTGGTCAAGCTTTGATTCCCAAGCTAGGAATGAAACCTATATGAGCTTCCAATTGACTGTATGAACTTGTATACCTTTGGCCACACCCATTACATTTCCAAACATATGTCCCACCACTTAAAACCTATTGTATCATTTCCACATGCCTCCATAAAGGTGAACTTGGGTTGATTTTGAAGGGAATTTGACCAATGAAGCTAGAAGTGGCTACCATTTTAATCCCTAAAGCAACAAGTTTGGAAAACAAATGTTCAACAACACATTTGAGAATCCAAACAAATAAAATTATCAAATAGTTTATGTGTTAATTTTAGGACCAGAATTGAATTAAGCAGAAATAAAAACAAATCTAAACAATAGAACACAGCATATACCCTGGGAAAACCCTCCTCCTTGAGGGAGAAAAACCCAGCAACAATATATCACTTATATATTGAATGAAAGAGCAGCAATTTGCTTTACAATTTGGCCAACCTCTAGGCCGTTCTGAAGAAATGATTATAGCACCTCTCTAGATGCAAGTATACAAGCAATAATGAATATCGATCCTCTTGAAGCAACTATCGATCTGCTGTATGAATACGAACTCCTGCTGGAAGTATGCAAACTTGCCTTGATAATTATTGGATACCAAATGAATGTGAAACGCCTTGTATTTATACAATTCAATATGCCTTTTCATGAAGGGTCGGCTTCTTTCACCAATTGAAAGGCTTCTCAAAGTAACACGTCTTTTTGTTAAGTCGGCCTCAATAAACAAATATAAATTATTATTTTTGAAATGAGACGTCATATCTCAAGAGTCGGCCTCAATCAATTTCGAATTTATATAGGAGAAAGAAATCTCCCACCGCTACTTACATCAACATTATGGACCAATAAATTGTGTCTAAAAGAAACAATTTATTATGCATTATTCTCCTTGTTCATCAAGTGAAATTTTCCATGAATCTATAGTTTGTTTTTTAAAATTTTAAAATTGCATATTTCATATGTAGATTTGAGTGGCCTGCTTGACAAAATATAAGATAGTTTATGTTTATAGTCATCAAGTAGCTTGAACTGAACAAAACTAAACATCTAGATAGATTACACAAAATTTAGTGACAATATGGTATCATTAAAATTTTAAAATCATATTATTAATACCAAAAACAATAATTTACACCATGATTAATAATAAAAATAACATTAGTCAATGAGTTATAAATCTTGAAATTATATTTTGCAAACAGCCAACTACCTAGTTATTGCTATGGATTATAATTTATTTGAATTATAATTTTGTAAATCATTAAATGGAATACTTGGTTATTGTTGGCCAACCATGTGTAGGTGGCTGAGTCAATTGTTTGCTAGGAGCTAGGTAGTGATTTTCCTGCTTCAAACTAAAATGGCTTTCAATTGTTCGTGCCTCTCCTATTATTGTGATGACTTTCACAAGAAATGTGATTTCATTTTTATTTGTTTCCCTCTTGCTATGCTTGACAAATGAAATAGGTAAACATGCCCTGGAAAATTTATGGGTATATTGTTTAGCAATGCTGCAACAATCATTTTAGGTTTCACCGTCAAAGTGTCAACAAAAAATGCGTTGAAACCTTCCCTGACAGTTGGAATCATTTTGGACTCCTTCTAGATTTGCCACATCAACCTCAAAATTGCTTCGGTTCGAGGTGCAATCTAGGTGAATCCAACTACTCCAAACCAAACCTTGTGTGATCCCACAATTGATTCCATCCCCTGTATGTAAGTATGAATTTGTACCTAGAAACAACCAGTTTTCAAGCCAATTCAATAACTTCGATAATTTGTATGTATAAAAAACAATTTACTTGATTGAGTTCAAGTTGCTATGTTTCCAAGCAAATCTAACTAGTCCAAACCGAACCTTGTGCAAACCCACAGTGAATTCCACAGCACCCAATTAAAATATGATTCATATCCAAAAATAGCCAATTTTCAACCCAATTCATTATCATAGGTTAGAAACTATTCTAGCATTTGTAATAGTGATAGATTCACCCTCAATCAAATATATTAAAAATAGATTACCTTGCTACAAAGTGCATTAAAGATTTTTGAATTGAATATATAATCCTCATATTTCCAAATATATGGCAAAACTTCTACATCTTGTTTTACACAAGACAATACTACCGAGTAAAAAAATATTAATTTTGCTGCTTCTGGATTTGATTTGATGAAAAAACTAGCACACAATCAAATTCAGGAGCAGCAAAATTAATTTTCATATGGATTGTGAAAATCAAATTGCATTAAAAAAAATATGTTTTAAGTTAACTTTTAACAATACATGAGATCATTTATTTGTCCCAAAGTTCTCATAGATGTTAAAGCAATGTTCCATGAGTCATGCCCTCACAACCCTATTGCTATCCTGGAAGCAAAATGTTCCAGGATGTTCCTGCAAAGTAGAGGATGGCCCTGCACATGTTTCCCTTGTAGGGGGCAGCCAAATGACTTCCTATCATTCCCAAAGACACTCCTTGTCATCCCAAGGATTGCAAGAGCCCCCCTACCCCAAATACAATTAAATGTTTTTAAAATACTTTAAAAAAAAGTGCAAACCCTAACCCTGATGTGTAATCAACAATTTGGTATCTGCATTGAGCAAGAGGAAGAGGAAGAGTCTCCATCCATTTCAATTGTCTTCATCAATCATCATTCATTCAAATCTTTCAATTTTGTGTGTTGCTTTTCATTTAGGGTTGAAATATCCAAACAAACAAAATTTAAATGTCATTGAATGAATCGTGTAGCTGTTTTTAAATTTTTTCTATATTTTTGGGGTTTCAAATGCTATCTATTTTGTTTAAGGTTTCTGATTTATAAATGTTGTTCTTAGAGTTTACAAATGTTATTTTTAGGGATTATAAACATTGCTTTTAGGGTGTTATTTTTTTCAAAGTTTATTAAATATTTGCATAATAATTAACTAAATAGCCAATTTTTGTTGTGTATCTTCCATTTCTATATATATTTTAATTTTTAGTTTTAGTTATGTTACTCAAATAGTCAAATAAGGTTTGTATCTTGTGTATCCTGTACTTATGTGCTTCATACAACCTAAAGTAAGAAAAATAAAAGTGAAATCCTTATTTGAACAACTAGATGATTCAATGATTTTTTAAGTTTATTATCAAACTAATTGATTGTTAAAAAACTTAAGAAGTTAAAAACAAGGTTAAAGGATCAAGGATTGCCAATTTTGTTTATGCATTTTGTGCCACCTAGAGTTAAAAAAACAAAAGGAAAACCCTTGTGCTTTGAGCCCTTGCATTAAGTTTATGACCTCATGTAGTAAAATTAATCATAATTTTTTTCTGTAGTGTCATTATTAATTCACATAGCATAAATGATGATGCAGAGGTTAGGAATCCCAATCTAGAAATTGAAATTCAAACTGAGAATCAGAATATACATAAGTTTCATTTTCCATTGATTTGGAGTCCATTTTTGAGCAACCGTGTTGGAGCAAGGGAGGTTAAATTTGTGGGCATTGGAGAACAACAAATCAGCTATTATTAGCTCTTATTTAGTGGCATTTGCAGCTAACCATCCAGTTCAAGGACACACACAACAGTAGCAGACTTTAATGAGCTTTAGTCATAAAAATAAATTTATAAAATTATTATTTATATTGAAACTTGAAGTTAATATGTATTGAACTCTTTTTTTGGTCAATAATGTGTATTCAACTCTAATTTTGATCTATATATAAAAGAAATCAATGGTGAGTTCCCTAAATTCAGTAATATGCATTCTTTTGAAGAATTTTTTAAAAATTTGTGATTTTTAATATTCAGAAAATTTGCTAGGATTTTACTTGAGTCATTGTTGTCTAAGTTTTTCAACTTTACGTAGTGCTAAAAAATTTAGTTGCCCCTTCTAAGTTGTCAGAAGAATTTGCTAAGATTCCATGCAGTAGAAAGGCCCCTTTATGACACTTTGTCTTAAAAACACAATCAAACAAATAGTAGACAGAGATATAAAGATTGTTTGGTATCGATGATGAACATGACACACCAGTGAATACCATGACACTAAGGGTTGTTGACGCTTCTTGATAGACAGGGATTTCTCTTTTTGTGTTGAGTACAACAGAGTCTACAGGAAATGTAAGGTAGCATCTCAAACTTCCAACCTAGTGGTAGAGTCGTTCATACAAATAAAAGATAAGGCAAATGATGCCATTGGTAAATTCTTCTTTGCCAATGGCATTTCATTCTATGTTGGTCACTCCATATTTTAAGGAGCCTATGATTAAGGTGTCAAAAGCAAGGTCTTCGTTAGTGACACTAGTGTATACCAAATTGCAGACAACTATGTAGGATAAGAACTATTCCAAGATAAAAATTTAACGAAAAAATGAAGGCCTCATGGGTTTCCAACAGATGTAACATTATCAGGGATGGAAGGACAAACATTAGGCAATGTTGACTCATCAATATCATGGTGACATGTATAGACAATGGACATGCACAGAGAGCACTAACTTCCTTGGAGCTATAAATTGTTTAAGGCGACATGGGAGGTGGAATTTTAGTTCAGATTATTAGAGATGCTATTGAGGAGGTTGGCCCTGAGAATGTAGTGTAGGTTGTCACAAAAATGCAGCCTGTGCGTGCAGGGCAGCAAGAAATTTGGTTGAAGCTACCTACAAACATATTTTTAGGATCCCTTATGTGCATGTAATGAGAAATGCATAGGACATGGGGAATATTGACTACATCAAATAGGTTGCACTCAATATGAGAGATGTGCAAATGTTTATCTAAAATCACCACATACCACATGCTGCAATAGCGAATGGACATTAAAAAAGGTGATTTCTAGCACTTAAATACATGAACAATGCTTTGACAGAAGATGGGTTGGCCCTATGTCACTTAAATCACTGATTTTTCTCCCTCTTCCATTGGTGATTGGACAACAAAGAAAACAACTTTCAAAGATGACAACCAATTCAATAAATGAACATGAGAAAATGTGTATAACAGACCTAGACACTGAAACTTTTGTAGAGATGTAACAATAGGAAACTCAAAAAAAATAATATGATTGTTAGGCTAGGAAATGAACTGCAAAAGTACAAATGAAGATGGAAATGCAAACCCAAAAATCTATTCATTCCAAAATGTGTTGTGAAATACAAATTTAATAACAATGTGATCATTCAGTTCATCTCCAAATGACTGTTTAGTTCATCTTCAAGATTAATGTTTAGATTCTACAAAATACTAATATTTCTAATATTAATATAAAATATTATTATTACATATAATAACCTACTATAACCTAGGATTATATACATGATGTTACATCCCCACCTAATCCATAGGGTTATTGTGGGACCAAGCATGCCTCTAAATTTTTCAAATTTCTCTCTTCCAAGCCCTTTGTGAAGATATATGTTGGTTTCTCTATAGTTGGACACTGCCATCTTTCACATAATGCCAAATCAAATGGAATTCAATGTTGATGTGCTTGGTTTCGTCATGAAATACTAGATTTTTTGCCATTTTGATTGCAAAAGTGTTGTCAAACATAAGTGATGTGGAAGAAACCTATTTTTCTCATAAATATTCAAGAATCCTTCTAAGCCATGTTAGTTTTATGATCAGATTAGAGCACAAAAAATTAATTCAAAAACAAACACAATAACACAGCAGATACCCTGGGAAAACCCTCCACTTGAGGGAGAAAAACCCAGCAACAATATATCACTTATTTATTGAATCTCAACAATAATTGTCTCCTTTACAAGAGACCGATATGAGGGCCAAATATTAGCACCACAATCTGATGCAACACAGATACAACCAGATGTAACTTGCTGATTATAAACTCAGCCTTCAATCTGCTCTTCTACAGAATATCGATCTGCTCTTCTTCTTCTTAATTCACACTTGAGAATGATCAGACTATAATGGATATGAATGAACGAATGATAGATGAAAACTGAATGATGAACAATGAAGTGCCATCGGATATATATACAAAGAGAGTGTAGGTCGTGACCCTTCAAGGAACACATGTCGGCCTCTTTCTAAAAGTCGTGCCTTTTACACACAAGAAGTCGGCTTCCTTGAAGATCGTGCCCCCTCATGAATTCAAATCTTCATAATAAACAAATATTATTTAATAAATAAAATATCATTGAGAAATGGGCGTGCCTCTTCATCCAATCGCTATCTTCATATAAATTAAATAGCCAACGGCTATTATTTAATTTAGCCAATGGTGTAAAGGAGATCAGCTGGAATAGATGACCGATGCTGTATGAACATCAACAAACCGCAATATTTCCCTGGTTGCCTCTAATGCTGCCATACTTCTACTAAATAAGGAGCTGCTATCGACTGATTCTTTGATTTCCGAGAAATAACAACTGAACTATATTCATTAGGAAACCTTAAGTAGATTTTCCATCTTCAAAATCACATGTATAGTTTGACTTTGAATATCCAGGTTAGTTTGCAATCTGCTGCCTTGGAGTATTTGGGCCCAAATTTTTGAGTTCCTTACAAATATCAAAGAACCCTTTTGCTGCTACCCAATGACTTTCTCTTGGTTGTTGCATGAATCTAGAGATAACACCTACAACAAAATAAATGTTTTGGTCTAGTTGTGGTTACATAGATCAAACTTCCAATGAGTTGTTTATAATTAGTTGCATCTTCAAACTCTACAGTATTATCTTATGTCAACTTTATATTTTGTTCCATGGTTGTGTTGAGTGGTTTATAATCCATCATTCCAATTTTGCTCATAATTTTACCACTATACCTTTGCAATTTACCTTTCATCCACATACACAACTAGGTATACAATTGTTTTGTTAACTATCTTAGCAAAAAGAGTTGCATCTTCAAACTCAAAAATGCTAGAAGTTCATGCTCAAGAGGCACTCAATGAGTTTTTCATACCAATCTCTTTGAGCTTCTTTTAATCCATTCAATAATTTTACTAGCTTACACACTGTGTTCTTGATCTTCAACTGTAAAATCTTCTGGCTGGGCCATGTAAACCATTTCTTTGAGATCACCATTCAAAAAATCAGCTTTTAAATCCATCTATAAATTTTCCATCTACTTTGTGATGCCAAAGCCAACAAAACCTGAATGGTGGTCCATTTTGTTGTTGGTGCTAAGGTCTCCTCATATTCTATTCCTTCCTTTTGAGCATATCCCTTTGTGATAAGCCTTATTTTGTGTTTGTCAAGTGAGCCATCTTCTTTGTATACATTTCAGAAGACCCACTTTCCACCAAGGGTTTACAGATGGGTGGAGGATCAACCAAAGTGCCATTCTTGATCAAGGCATCATATTCAATTTTTAGTGCTTTTCTCCATGAATCAATCTTTTCAGCTTGTTTGAAGGAATTTGGTTTTGAATCAAAGCAATATTGATTTCTTCTTTTAAATGCCTTCTCAATGTAAGCTTAGCTAGCTTATCTTGAATCTCTTTGAAAAGCTTTTCTTATTGTTGTTTGAATTTGTATGCACTTCTAGTGCATGTTTTTCAAGCTTCACTAGGTCTGACTTCTTTCAATGTCTATGTGGCTCATTTTGGCATCTTCTTTTTTTGCTACTAGTGAAACAATTTGTGCCTTATTTTCTTGATCCGAAGCTCCATCTTCTAGTCGAAGCTCCAAGAATAAGATTTTTCTCTAGAAACAAATTTTCATTTTTGATGGAGTTCCAATTTCTTCCTTGGAGGAAGTTTCTTTTTCACTTACTAGAGGCAAAACACATTCAACAAATTTCAAATTATATGTCTCCCCTTAATGTTTGGAATCCCCATATCAAATTTTGCATTTTTTTCAAATCGACTTAACTATTGATCAATGTGGGTTGTCTCCTTTGCAGTTTCACAGAAAAACATCTCTTGCAATAAGAAATTCTTGTTTTTCTCATCAAAAAATCCATAGGCATTTGAGGATTTTGAATATCCCAAAAGGATGCATTTTTTACTCGTGGTCCAACTTGTTCCCTTTCTCCTTGGAAATCAATGCATAGCAGTTGGATCTGAAAACCCAAAGATGCTACACTAATAGAGGATGACCACACCAAATTTCATATCGAATCCTCATTTGAAGAGCTATTTAAGGTGACTTGTTACGGAGATAGACTACCATTTGAGCTACTTCTACCCAACAATGCAAGTGTACTCCTTTGAATTATAGCATTGCCCAAACCATATTCATCATAGTTTTGTTCATCCTTTCAGTGACTCAATTTTGTTGAGGAGTGTGAGGAACTATGAGATGATGCTTGCTCCCATTTTTCTTCAAATGTTCTTCAAACACATTTGATGTGAATTCACCAACTTATCATTCCTCAATGTATCCATATGGGATTGTGCATCATTTTCAACAGTTGTGTGAAACTTTTGAAATGGTTGGGTATTGGCCTAGAAATGGAAACATTCTGATTTTTGCTTCAAAAATAGATCCAAGTCATCCTACTATAGCCATCAACAAACATTAAGTATTTATTACCACCAACAGAAGAAGTTAGTAGTGATCTATATGAATTAAATTGGATCAATTACAATTTCCTTTCATCTCTCTAGTTTGATTTTTAAAATGGCTCTCTTTGTTGTTTAGCCAAGATGCATGCTTCAAATTTTTCAATTGTTTTGGGTAGATTGACAAACTCACAACACCATTTTTGCATTGTGTGAATGTTGTCATAGTTGGTATGCCCAAATCTTGCATGTCACAAAAGACTTGTTGGCATGCCTCCTTCAATGAGGTGAGTAAATTTTCTTGAATTTGAAGGCCATCTTTGAGTTTCAGCAACTTTCCTTTCTCAAATCCAATCAAGACAACTATATTATCAGTATCACATTCTCATTTGATTATTACCTCTCCATCATCTAACAAAATGGAGTGGCCTTGTTGTTGAATAAGCACCGGGGACAACAAATTTCATTTTAGTTGAAGAAGGTATAGGACATTGTCGAGAATGAAATCTAGGAATCCTAGTGACTTAAGTCAAATTGTCCCTTTTCCTTCAAGTTGCAAACTTGTTTTGCCTAAAAAATATACAGGATTACATCTTTCTTCATGAAACTCCTCAAATATGTACCCTTCAAAAATTTATTTGTTGCATTGCACCAATGTTTAGGACCCAAGCATCATACCAAGTTGAATTTATTGGGACATAGTTGCCATCATCTAATATGGAAAGCACATATTCACTTGCAAACTAAGCCAAATTTGATTCCGAGATTTTGTTCTTTCCCTTATTTGATTCCTTTGGTTTTTGAATAGGTCTCAATCTTATCCCATGATGTTTTGCATTCATAGGCCTCACTATAATGTCCCTCTTCGTTTGATGTTCATTTGTGAAGAAATTTTCTTATCTTTTCATTCCCAGAGATTAGAAATAAATCATAATATAAGGGAATAAGAGAATAATTAAATCGAGGCTAAAAAGCTATAGTCCGTAAGTTTATTTAATTATTCATTATTAATAATGGCGGGGCCACTTTAAGTTACAACTCCTGTCACTAGGTGGCTCAGCTTGGGGATTAATAAATCAAAATATGCCTAAATCGATTATTCTCAAATAAGAGCGATTTATTGAAAATGGAAATAAGATCTTTATTGGGAATCGACTGCTTTTTGGTGAAGACAAGTTTGGCAACTTAGAAATAATAAATGGCTCAATTTGAAGGAAAACGGCATACTGGAAAATTGTTTTGATTTTATTTCTCTTGCCGTGCTGTGAAGAAGCTCTCATCAGGACATAGCCCCTGAGGAGATTGGGACAAAAACCCCAGTGTTGGTCTGATTTTCTCTGGAACGACTGAAATTCTGTGCATAAACATTGCGTGAAGGTTGCTGAAGGTATTTGGAAAGATTGAAGACATAACCGAGCTGTTTCTGGAAAGGTGTGAGTCCATTGGAGCTGAATTGCTGCCTGTGTTGGTTGAGACATGGCCTGAATATCACAGAACAGTCACTTGCTGAGATTCACGTGAAGTTTCGAAGTGGATTTATGAGTTTGAAGACGTTGGAGAACCCTCAATCTCAAGTCGTGGCTGCTAAGAGGAATTCTGGGCATTCTGCTTAGAATGATCTATCTCAGACCAGCATATTTCCAGGTTTCCTGTTGCTCACGCTATATTGTTCTTTTTCTGCAATTCTGTATGAGGTCTAGGCGTCTGAATTAGATTTGTCATTTGGGCTCATTTACTCAGTAAATCTGAGCAATCATCAAGTCAAATAAATTGTAATAAAACTCAGAAAAGACGCTATTTACATGCATATTTATTTTATGAAGCTGTTCATTATTGCTGCAATATTCTGAGTGCCTTTTTTGTAAAGCAAACTCCTATTAAACTGGAAATTTGGAAAAATCTCTTCATACATCCGAGAGAGAATATTTCACTGATGACTCCCTTTTCTACCACATGATTGGCAAAACAAGTTTTGTCTGTCATTTTGCTTCTCATGGTATTGACTATTGTTTCTTCTTGTTCCACCTCTTCATCCTCTATTTCCTTCTTTGCCTCTTATCATTTTGCTTCTCATGGTGTTGACCATTGTTTTTGCTTGTTCTGCCTCTTCATCCTCTATTTCCTTCTTTGTCTCTATCATTTTCTTCATTCTTGGAAGATGAAACCTTATTGTAAGATTTTCCTTTCTGATGCATAGCACATATTCTCTCCTATGGTTTCAATCTTTCATCCAACAGCCTTCTCTCTTTCTACCATCTTTTCAACAACTAATTAAAAGTGAGTGTCTTAAATTGATTCCTTGCTTGCAATGACTCCAAATAGGTTGAATATGTGGGAGGAAGAGTTTTTATGAAGGATTTATACATCAATTTTAGTACTAGCAACTTCAATATCTTGATTGATTGCTTGAATTTTGAAGCCAGATTCATTACATCACCATTTTTTAACTCAAGTTTTTCAGCAACTGCAATTGCAATTGTATGAACTCCAATTCTAAATGACAATCATACAAATATTTCAACTGTTGTAGTGCTTCTCATGGTGTGTTGCACCCTTGTATGTGTCAGGAGACTTCTCCATCAATTAAGACCCTTATCATAGTCAATGCCTTCAAATTTTTGTCTACAAATTTGTTTTTCTATATTTGATTGTAGTTTATCTAGCTATGTCTCCATCACAAATCTCAAACCACAACTCATTGAAGATGAAAGTATTATCAACTTGCCTTGACCATTCTAAACAATGCCCTTCTTGGTTAGTGTTGTACCAACAACTAATGTGATTGAATGCTTTTTTCTATCAACGAGAGATGGATTGGTTTCATATCACTCCAATAGGTTTGCTTTTCCACCAGACCAATATACAAAATCTCTTGATATGCTCACCCTTCCTATGTACTTATCAGTACATGGAAGAAGCCTACCATTTCAATATAACCATTGGTACATGGAGACTATAACGCACATGAGAGTAGAGTGGTATGTGGCGCTTTGGCAGCAATTGAAAAATACTTGCCCTATTTATGACACCTACTTAGAAAGAAATCCTACCAAGAATTTCTTATTGTCAAGATTTAGGTTTGACAATAGTGACAAATAGGTCATAGGGGGAAATGGAAAATGAAAATTGTGTCCTTATTTCTACCTAGTGATCCTCAAATGCCATTGTTGTAGTTAAGTTAGGCATTTAGTGCAATAGTTCAAGTGAGATGACTTCTGTAAACATGAACTGGGCAATGTGTATTACCAAACATTATGATTTGTTCTAGAATTGCAAAATTTGTTTTGATTTTTGGATTTTAATTGCACCAAAAATTTAGAATTTGACTTATTGCTTGAAATAATCAACCAAATCTTAAAAAATTACCCCGCCTAAATACTCTAAAGTGGATAAAATGACCATCTAATTAAAAATTTCCCTTTTTAAATACTATGATTTTAAATTGAAACATCCCCAATAAGAAAAATCCCTTTTTTTAAACTCCCATATCCCGACTATAATAAAAACCCCCATTTTTTAAATGCCTGAATATAACTTTAAATGCTCTAGATTATGATTTTGGAAAATTATTCCTACTAAAAAAGTTAGAACCCTAAAACAAAAATCTCAAAAACTAAAGCCCAAATGTGATGTCCCTAATTTATGGCTGGGTCAGCCACCCAATATTTTGAATAGTAAATGAAATAATAATAACATTTAAAATAATATTAAATAATTATGTTGTTTTTGTTTGAGGCCCACCTCTTTAGGAAGGCAATTCAACATTGTTTGGACTGACCTCATTTGAGGAAGACGGAGATCTTTATATATATACTTGTTCTCTTGGCATTGAGGAGCATGAGGAATTGAAGCAAGAAATGTGAATTGGTCTGCAGGGACGAAAACCTCTGTAGGACAACCTGAGGTTAGGACGAAAACCCTACCTCTGTTCTTGGCAAATCCACACAGGGTTTGCAGATTGAGCGAATACAGTGAATCCATTCCATTTTTATGTTATAGATTTTGGCAACACCTTGTAGGAAATCTGTGCATTGACCTAGCCTGTGTGATTATACTCAGATCTAAAGCGACTTACTCAGTACATAGCAGTGAATACCTACAGTGAACTACTTCCAGTCACTCATGGGAATTCACCAGGTCGAGGTCTTAGTGGCATTGACTACTCAGACGGGCATTGTAAGTGCGTGGCGAGCTTATATGTATGACATTTGAATCACTGCATGTTGAACCCAGCTAATTTTGATAAATGATTGAAGCTCTGAAACTCCTCATCGCATGATTTGATCATCAAAGCAGAGTCTGGAAACAATTGTTATTTGCGATTTGAGCCTAGTCTTAGAGCTATTAGAGTTGTAAGATCCGTTCTAGGTCATTTTCCTGTGCATGACATTAATCCGGTATTCCCTTTGATGGTTAATTGTCAGTTATTTAATGCAAATTCATGGGTTATTATCAATATACAATCTGTTGTGTGTGATTCTGTGATTTGTATAAGTCTATTATTGTTTACTTCATGTTAGTATCTGTCCACAATAATTGGCAATTTCCAAAAATTGTGTATTAGGCGTCTGTTATTTCCCCATATTAGTGCTAGGCTCCTCACAATGGTATCAAAGCCTTCACCCTGCCGGCCTGTGGATCCATGGGTGGGAAGAATTTGGTGAAAGAGCATGGACCTCAAATAAAGGGCATAGATCTTGAGACTGAGGCATCCAAAACTTTGAATGAATATCAAAGCTTTCCAGATGATGCAAAGGCTTGCATTCCCCATGATGGGTACGTGAGAGCACACGAGTCCCTCTACTCCCACAAAAAAGGACTGTATGACTACATAAGGCAAAAGAAGAAAGAAGAGGAAGATCCAAAAACTGCCAAGGAAGGAATTAAAGAGCAGGAGCCAGAATCACAAAAGGAGGAACAAGAGGACACTATAATGAGGTATGATGATTCTGAGGTTGTGATTTTGAACACTAGTTTTTCATCCACACATGATCATGAGCTAGAAGAGTATCATAAGGATGAGGAAGAATCTCGCCTTAAGGAGACACCAGGATCACTTGATGGTACTTCAATGGAATGTTTGGAGGCCCGAGACAAAGAGGATTTGGTTAATTGCAAGAAACAAGCAGCTGAGGTCCAATCAGAAATGTTGCATGAGAGCATTGACGCACACCCTTTGAGAAGCCAACTAAGGGTCAACAAAGGTATGGTCAATTTGACTCTACATCACTTTGAACATATTCATAAGATGATAGCAATGTTGTGTTGGAAGCATGATGATTTTGAGGAGCTGCATGAGCTCAAGGAGTCCTTGATGGTAGTCAAGTCCAACTACCTATACTTGCTGGTGGATAGAGATTATCTCCTCAATGTGAGTAAGATGTGCTATGATGTTTTGAGAGGGGAAGAAGATAAGGTAGATGAGCATGGTGGGAAGTTGAGCACAGCACAATCTTCATTTCACATAACAGGATTCCAAAGTCATACAAAGGCCGCATCCGTGGAGGAAGACAACATGAAGATGGTCCCAGAAGGGATTATGGAAGATGACTTTGGAGGATTCTATGACGGAGATATAGGGACAGATACACATGATGATCATAGCGACACTATCACAAGGTATGAAGTCATTTTAGATTTTGATATGCAATCTAACAATTCATTGTTTTGGCATAGTCTTGAGGATGATTGGAAGAACCAGTTAAAGGTAACTAGTGATGAGGAGGTTCAAACCTTGTCCAAGTTGGATGGCACAAGGAGTATCCTTGAAGATTTCATACAAAGAGCAACTCTGAGATAAGGTGAACTAAGCATCAGCCTTAGAGATTTGATAGAGATGAAGGACACCATGGAAGGCACCAAATCGGCATACTTACATTTGATCAAGGACAAGGATAAGGCAATTGAATATGCAGACACAACAATAGCTACTTCCAGGAAGTGTGCGAAAGAGATTGACCAGATTATGAAGGAGATTGACAACATATAGGAAGACATTCTACAGCATTTTCAGAGGTGCATGACTTGTCATCAGGGCAAGCCATGGCATCTTCCGTATTCTCTATTCATGATAGGGTCAGAAGAGCAAAATGATTGTTTAAAAACGGATGGCACAGTTTGCATTTGGAGGATCGAGGTAGGAGAATCTTCACACGGTAGATACATTTTGGAATTCCCTTGGGATTCGGGAGTTAGCATGGAGGTGGGCCAAGAAACATTCACACTCCCTTCTTCTATGGGTTAAAAAGGAGTTACCAAACTCGGACTCAGCACAAAGCTTGGCAGGCAGGTCTTTTGGCTCAAACTTGGACTAAACAAAAAACTTCAGCAGTCATAGAAAAACATGATATATAATATTTTTTATCTATTAACTCTACTCAAACAATTTAGTCACCCAAACTCGTTGATTTTAGCAACGCAATCCAGCAGGCCTTGTTTGGGCCAGATTAGATTCAAAGGACTCACCAAGCACTTGGTGAGTCCTATAAATATGTTGATCTGTGTAAACAATGCCCAAATTTTCTATAAGTTGCATCACGTCAGTTGTTGGTTCAACCTATCTTTAACCACTTGTAGCTTTAGTAACCAACTACATAGGCAGGGAATGCGCCTTTTCTCTCTTGTTCTTTCATGATCAACAACCTAGTTAAAGAGGGGTTTATACTCCTCTTGATCATCCTAACAATTCTCTCCCTGGCAATGAAATAATTGGTTCTTTGGGATTTCACATTCCTTGCATTAAAAGCAATATCGTGTACTCTAAACCTCTTTCTTCTATTTTTCTCCAGCTTTCCTTTCTTTTCTTTATTGGTCTCCAAAGTGTCTCCCTACATCAATTTGTTTAGGAATATTTGACTGGGAATCATCTTCACCTATAGTGAAGGTATACCCTTATGGTGTATGTCTTACAAATGAACTGGCTACACTAAAGGCCAATCCCTTACCTTGCAGTTGAACCTAAGCATGTAGAGTGAGAGCCAAAATGTCACTTATCTCTTCATTTTCATCTGGAAAGTCATGTTTCGGTGGATCTTGTGCAAATGTCACCTTGATTGATTTTGCTGAATCCAACCAAGTGGAATAAAGAGATCGATTGGACAAAAAGGTTGGTGAGTGGATGGATTTATCAACAACACATTGTGTTTGTAGTATATCTGATCATGTTGATCAATTACGTGAACAAATGGCTTTACCGTGTGCTCATACTTGTCCCATTTGTTAGGTGGGGTATTTTGAATTACTAGAATGGAAAGTGAAATGTTTAGTAAAAGGAAGAGTGTACCATGTAATGACCCATATGAGATAAAAAAAACCTCAGAAATATAATAAGAAGCTTCAAGAATGTTATCTAAATTCTTACTTCTTCGTTGCTGCCTAATGTACCTCTTGCTTGGTGCAAATGCCTTCAATTTGTGCATTTTCCCCTTTAGTCAGATCTTCATGCAAGTTAGTGACATAGAACCATGATCTCTCAATGAAGCCTTTTTTTTATCATATGAGATGAACACACCCTAAAATTATGGCATGAAGCCCATTCAATCCATACATTCCCATAACAAGAATAAATAAAAGGAGAATTTATATGGATGGCACCTGCAATCTTGTTCCAGTTAAAAGATATTAATCGTAATGTTAGAGGGTTTTAAACAGTGTTCCATGAGGACATATCCCTAGGACTTTTATCCCATTCTCTAGAACAAGGACATCCTAAGGGCAGCAGGATGGGGATGTAATGTCCCCCCACTGCCCCCCTGGTCCAAATTGTTGATGTTATTGTGCAGCATCGGGTGTCTATTCCAGCCCGAACTCCTTTACACTATTGAATAAATTAAATAATAGCCGTTGGCTATTTAATTTATGGAGATAGCAATTTGATGAAGAGGCACGACTTTGATATTAAATGATAATTAATTATTATGAAGACTCGAATCCATGAAGAGGCACGATTCTTGATAAGGCCGACCTCATGTATATTGTGGACGCGATTTCTATGAAGGGACACACTCCTTATGATGGCTGACTTTATCTTAGAAGTCGTGATCCTTTATGAAGGCCGACATGATGCTTTGAAGGGTCACGTCCTCTACTTTATCTTGTATATATATTCGTTGGTTGTATCTCATTCATCATCCATTTCATTTGTTCATTATAGTTCGATATCCTTAGTGCAAGTTGAAGGAGTAAGAAGATATCAAGTGCAGATTGATATATCCATTGAAGGCTGAGTTACTTAATTGCTGTGTTAACATCTGTTTGTGATGCTTATTCTTGGGCTTCATATCGGCCTCTTTGTAAAGGAGACATTCATTATTAATCAATATATAAGTGATATATTGTTGCTGGGTTTTTCTCCCTCAAGTGGAGGGTTTTCCCAGGGTATCTGCTGTGTTATTGTGTCTGATTTTTGAATTAAATTCTGCATATCTAATCTGATCACAAAATTAACACAAATCCCTATATAGGCCCAATCATTGAGACAGCCTACACATGCTAAGATGCCCCTAGGATGCTTCCCTCTAGTGGGAATATTTAGAGATTTTAGCCATCCTCAATGCGATTAGGAGACATCCACATGTCCCTCGACTGTCTTGGGGACAGCAAGACATCCTTTGATGTCAAAAAAAAAAAATTTGCAACAATTTTTTTTTTTTTAAATTGAACTCTAAACCTAAAAGGGGTACCACCAAGGCCCCCAACCCAAAAGAATTATAATTACCCTAGCCAAGGGTCTATTGCAATCACCAAAAGAGGAAAAGAGGAAATTAAAGATGATGTCCCCTGCAAATTGTAAAAATCAGTCATTTAACTTTGTTTTAAATTATAAAACAAAGCAAAAAAGTGCATGGACCATGAAGGTCCCTAGACCCTAAGATCCCACCAGGGGTTGCTGCCCCCAACCCCAACCCTGATTTTAAAAAGCAAAGCATCAAAATTGTTTCAGGCTGCCAGATTAAATCCCGAGTAATTGAATTCCATTTATACTTTTGGTTTGCCAAGTTAATCACCATACCAAGTAATTCTACTATGGCTATAGTCAAATGATTTAAGATGGAAATATAATGATCTTAGTTAAGATGTTTGGATTTCTGACTTGTACATTGGCACTGCAACTTGTTGTGGGCCTCTTTGTCAAGTTCTATTCTCTAGTGAATCCCTTACTTAAAACATGCTGAAGCTCCTGATAGATATTATAAACTGCCTAGCTAGCATTGCTGAATCTACTTTTATTATTTTGATGAATAATGTTAGAACTTGATACTCTATTTTCAAATGATGAAGGCAATGGCTTTATCTTTGAAAACAACAAAGATAGAAACAGTGCCAGAATTTGCTCAGATTGTTTACAGCATGTTTGACATCGAGACATCGACAATGCAGAAGATGGTCCTATAAAGTCTAACGATGAAGTCTTGGTCAATGGTACAATTTCCACTCAAGATAGCAGGGTCAAGACATATTAAGATACATTATCTATGATGAAAAATGTCAAAAGGCAGTATAACTTCATATAAAGTTCGGCTTCTTTTACTCATTGTTTACATAAATGGTAAATTGCAACTTCTTTACTGTACTTTGTAATTAATTTCTTATATATTATTTTAATAGTTGTACTTCCACCATCCCCAAAATCTGGAAAAAAATATTCTGCCCCCATCCCACATCCTCCTGTCCCAGAAACACAGAGAAGCACTGGTTTGAATTGTTATTGTGAGTTGTGTTTGTCATTTTTGAAGGGCGCATCCTATTGTAGCTCAATTGTGCAAAACATCGTGGATGGATTTAGCTGCAATACATTATGTGTTAGTACTATATTCTGAACATATTGAACATCTAGATCATCAATTGGATTTACCATGAGCTCATACTTATCCCAATTGTCAAGTAGGGTATTTTGAATTACTAGAATGGAAAGTGAAATGGTAGGTGAAAAGGAGGGCATGATGATTGGTGTAATGACTCATATGAGCTACAGTAAAGATCAAATATAATAATCAGCTTCGAGAAGGAGATGTAAATTGTTGCCTGCTAATGTACCTGTTTCTTGGTACAATTCTCTTGAATTTGTGTTTTCCTCTTTATTAGGGTCTTCATGTGAGTAAATGACATAGAACCAAGAACTCAATGAAGTCTCTTTGTTTTCATATGAGACAACCAAATCCAAAAAAATTTGTATGAAGCCCATCCAAATCTATGCATTGCCATAACAAGAGTAGAGACAAGGAGAATTTGTATGGATGGCACTTGCAATCTCATTCCAAGTCAAAGACTAAATCATGGTCAAATTTGGCACTATTTTTAAAGGTTATCATCAGTTGTGCCCTTTTTTGGGTGTGCTTACAATTATAGTTCAATTGTGATGAATATAGCGGATGGATTTACCTGAAAAAAATTATGTGTTCACACTATATTTTCGATCAGGTTGAACATACATGTTATTAAATGGCTCTAATATGAGCTCGTACTTGTTCTAATTGTCAGGTGGAGTATTCTACATTAGTAGAATGGAAAGTGAAATGCTGGGTGAAAAGGAGGGTGTGATGGTTGGTGTAATGACTTATATGAGCTTATAGTAAAGCCATTTGTATTGCAATTGATTTGTTGTTATCTGATGTTCAAGGATTTAGTTGGGTTTAGATGATGATGTGTGCTTGAGAGTGAAAGCCAACGTGAAACAGTTGCATTTGTTTAATGGATTGATGAATGCGTGTCTCATGTAAGCTCGTTTATCTTGAGACCCTTCTCACACTCATTGCACCTAGTAATTCATTTTTCAACACCCATTGTAGTTCCAAGGTGTCATTCAATTTGTTTATGTTAGTTGATTACTTTGACCTTCTATGTGATAATTGTAAATGTTTATGTTATGATACAAGACTTATGTTAGTTAATTTTATGAGCTACGAGATTTAGTTCACTCAATTGATTTAAATGGCTTTAAATTAGGTGGTAATCACAATACCCATGTAGAAGTTCATGATGAGATTAAATCAAATGTTAATTGCAATATTATGTACAATGAGAAATTTAAATACTAGTTGTGTTACTGATTTCTATATTGATCAAGATGTGGATTGTGATTGTGTTTATTATTTCATATGGTGTATGAACTTAGTCATAACTATGATTATAATATTGATTGTGTTGACAAGGTTCTCATGTATGGAGTTGTCTTGAAATAATGTGTTATGTGAAATATGATTGTTTGCGCATGTGTACATGAATTTGTTGCATTTGATTTACTCAATATAAATAAAAAGCACAATGCAGTTTTTACACTAAAAATAGTATTCTTGCACACAAACAAAGAAAGCCCAAAATAAACAGTTATCCTCAAATACATCAACTAAAATCAGAAATCTTAAAATAGATAAAGTATCTTTGAATAGGCCTTCTAGAAGATCCTCTAAAAATAGGATGTCCCCAAATATATCTTCTTATAGATCATATCAAAAATAGCTGATCCAATATAGACACAATCAAGAATGGGGATGGTCCAAAAATAGAGAGCTAAAAATAGCTATTCTAGAACCCCCACCCAATGGACCTAACACAGCAGCAGCAGCAACAGCAATAGCAGCATCCTCTATGTCCTCTGCCCTTTGAAATCAATCAATGAAGCTTTGTACCTATGATCCATCAGGTAGTAGCACTAAATCCAGATGAATAATCAAAAGATTAAATGTGAAGTTGCGCTTTGTAATCAATGTATCAATCTCAATCACCTTCTGTCCATCCTGAATACTTCAATCAATGGTGGCAGACTTATCCATATTTTCATCATGTTGAGCTCTTCCAAATGTGTCCTTTACTAGTATCTAAAATTCAGCTTGTAACTCATCACACACAATTTGAATGCCACCCTCACCATCTAAGTTACACAAGAGAGATGCCACTAAGGAAGTAGCCTGTTGTCTGACCTCATCAGACCTAGTCTTTTGGTCACTTAATATGGTGACAGTCTCATGAAAAAGCCAAACTAGAAACTTGTAGCGTTGTGACCAAGTGAAATTAGGATCTTCTCTTATGCTTGCCACTATACACATCTCAATTAATTTCAAGAGTCCAACAGCAAGTGTAGGTCTCAATTTTTTTATTTTTCTATCAATCCCTCACAAGTGGAAACCACACTTATCATACCACTCTCTAGGTTTGAAACCTCTTCCCTCACAAGCTTCACTTTGGCTAACAAAGCATATAACCTGTCAAGTAAATTTGACCCTTGTTGATAAATTTTATCAATCCACTTTTCCACACACTTTTGATGAGTGACAAATTGATCCAATTGCTTTTGTTGATCTGTAGAGTGTGGAGTGCGAAATCTGTGGTAAAAATCTATGAAGTTCAGTGTGGGGTGAAGGAGGCAAGCTATGAATTCCTTGAGCTGTTTGTCTTCAAATTTTAGAGCAGCCTTCTCACCATCCTTGAGGATTCTTTCCTTAAGATTTTCTATAACAATCCAAGAAGATTTACATCACCTTTCCATGACCATGCTACCAAATCAGTCTCTATCATCTAAAATCTGAAGGTTCCACATCCTACATTGCTTTTCCTTAAAGAGGAATAGATGTCACAATGAAAAATATCATTTGTTTTTCTTCATTCAAGACAAGTTTTTTGGTCTCTTAGGTTCTCACTTAGAAGAATAAAAAATAAATGTTGTACAATTAACCTAATAAGAAGAATCAAGCTTCATCTTTCTGGTTGCTTCAAATCTCATTCATTCTAACACTTCTCCTTCTTTCTCATGGCTTCAAGGAGGACTAGGGAAAGGAATAGTGATAATAGGAAAGGGAAAACATGAGGTGGAAGATTTTGCAAACATGGTGGAGAAGGAATGGAAGGTGGAATAGAAGATATCAAGGGTTTGGATGTTGAAGCAACATCTAAAGGTATGGGTGAAGGGGAATAATAAGAAATTCTATATGGAAGGGAAGTAAGAGAGGTAGAAGTAGCAATTAAAATAGGTGACAGCATTTGAGCCTCTAGATTCAGCTAAAGATGTGGAGGAGATTTTGTAATTTTTCAAGTGATTAACATTAACTTGGGGATTTTTTGAGTTACATCCTTGCTTTCTTCTTCTCCTTTAGCCATACTGCAACCAATGGCTTCTAAATTGGGTATTGTGTGAAGATGAAGAAGGTAATATTTTCACTTGTAGAGGCCAAGAATTGCCGAATTTTTTCCCTTTTTCTGCAATTCTTTGTCACCTTTTGGCCTGTAATAGCACTCTACTTCTATCCATCATTTACTTAGCTTTGTTGATGATAGAAGTACATTCCTTGACAAACAAATTGACCATAGGCATAAACTAGTGGTCAATACCAAATGCTACAAATCATGAAGACAGGACCTAAGGTTCTAAATTTGAAATATCCTCAGGAATGAAGCCAAGCATCTATTGTATAGTCATATGACTATTTCCTCTTCTCACCTTGTATTTACCTTTGCAATTTACCTCAAAATCTTCTATATTTTGCCACATGTTGAAATCTGCTTCCCAACCCTTCCAATAGCCCCTCGGATCATGTATATGCTTTTCATAGAAAAGATTTAGACTAATTTAGCCAATTCAACACTTAAATCATCTAAATCAAAGGAATTTTTAAATTTGTAGATGCCCAACTAAATAGGAAAACTAACCAGCTTGTATCAAACCCTTAAAAGTGAATCTCACACACCTATCTACGAAATTCCATAAAAATAATCTAATCACACAGATACCTATCTATTGAATCCGAAAACCTTGATGTAGCTGAAAGTAGGAAATCAAATGAACCAATCCACCCATTTTGAAATTGCAGCACTAGATTGCTCTGAAATCTGCACATGAAGTTGCTCATCCATTTTCTTCTGAATAGATGGCATCAAAGAGTCATTCAGCCTACAATAGTGTTTCAAGAATTCACTATGCTCTGATTGTAAGTAATGCATGTAAATGTGTGCAGTATTCAATGAACCTTCACTTGACAATCTTGTAAAATATCATGTCTTTGCGAGAGTATAGACCAAGTAGGATGACATAAAATCCCCAAGATTGCTCAAGCTTGACTAGCTGCCTGTGAATGCAATCACTGATCAAGATGGCTCAATCTAAATAGATTTCTCCATTGCATATTCTGCTCATAATTTAGAACGTTCATGATTTGAACATTCTTGCCTCATCTTGCCTATTACTTGATTAAGTAAAGTGATCATGACTACAAGCTTTTCCTTAAATTCATTTCTTCTAAACAATTTAGGAGCATGCTTCTTGCATTCTTTCAACCAATGTTCATTTTCATGCTTTTACCACTCAATGGCTTTTGCATTCCATACTTCTTCGCACTTCTCCAAATTGATTTCTTGAGTTCTTCATAAAATGGCAAACTGATTACTATTTTTTATTGAGTCAGCATCAAGTCTACAAAGGACTTGGTCACTCATTGAGAAAATCTCCCTCTTCACAAGGTTATAGGGTTTTGCACAAACCACAGTGAATTCTTGACTTTGCACTGAAATCTTGAAGGAGGTTGCCTCAATTAAACCACTTTCCTAATAGGGTTTTGCACAAGCCACATTGAATTCTTGACTTTGCACTGAAATCATGAAGAAGGTTGCCTCAATTAAACCACTTTCCTAAAGTCTCTTTACTACTTTATTTCCTTTCCTAATACAATCATCCAATTCAAAGTCTTGTACATTCACATGTCTAATCTCAAATCTCTTTAATCTTTGGATATTCAAAGAATTTCGAACACTATTTCTGATAGGGAATCCACCATTTGAAAATGATATTGCATTGTGTGTTATTTTTTATGTGATCAGATTGACATGCACAGAAAATTAATTCAAAATCAGACATAATAATACAGTAGATACCCTGGCAAAACCCTCCTCTTGAGGGAGAAAAACCCAGCAACAATATATCACTTATATATTGAATATCAACATAATATATCCTTTACAAGAAGGCCGATATGAAGGCCACGAATGGAGCATAATAACCAAATGCTAAACACAACAATAATGTGATCCACCTAGATGATATATAAACAGCCTTCAATCAATATTGATCTGCTCTTCTTCTGTTCGCACTTGAGTATATTGGACTTATGTGAAAATCCAAACTGAGAATGGATATAGAGTCTGAATGCAATCACAGTAGCAAACTGCAGATGATAACTTCAACCTCTAACAAATTCGATCTGCCATGATTAAGAACTCGCACTTGCAGGGAACTCAAACTTTAGAAGGACGAATGTGTATATTGCTTACTCCACAATGAAATGCCATCAATTATATATGAAGTGATATGTTCCTTTTCATCACAAGTCAGCCTCATCAAGGAGGCATTAAACAAAAGGAAGTCGGCCACATAGAGGATTGCACCTCTCAATAAATATAATAAACAAATATTAAATGACTTCAAAAGGACATGACTCTCCAAGACATCTTAAGTCAGCCAAGAGCAAGATAAAATGAATTGTTCCTTCATCGAATAGAATAAACTCAATTCAAATAGCCGTTAGGCTAGCATTTGAATTGTCTCCAATTAGAAATCGTGTGGACCTGGAAGAAGCAGCCCAACGCTGCTAATAACATCAACATTGTGCTGATTTGAATGTACATGAAAAACCTTTGGAGACTAAAACCACTTTTTTCACTAATTTTCACTTTTATCCTTCACTGCTTGTAACCACAATCACAACCTAGGTGCCTCAAAATCCTTAGAAGTTAATGCAATTACATAGTTATGAATTGCATCTCAAATCATGCAGATGCATAAAATTGTGCAGAAATTAGCACAAACAGAATTGTTGTAAGGCCGGCCAAGGTGCAGAGTCAACCATAATAATAGACCAGCCATATAGATAGGTCAGCCAAAAAAGGCAGGTCCTCCAGCTAGACATGTCAACCAAACAACAGGATTGGCATCAGGGTTTAGCACAAAAAACAACACTAGGATTTTGCCAAAAAAATAAAAACAGATCAAGTGTTCTGTAATCTGCATTTTTCCATTGTAAAACTTAATTCTTTGCCATTTCTCTTAAAAAGTTATTTCTGACAAAAAAGTTGTATTTATGTATACAAAATTTCAATCACTTATTTTGTTCACCATTGCAACATTATGAAATTTCAAAAATTAATCCATTTAAAACCTAATAGAAATCTATATTTTTGGTTGAGAGCTTATTCTTGTGTTGTTTTGATCGCCTGTCAATCATGACTAATATACAAAGTTTTGAATTGCCTAACTCTAAGAAACTCACCAAGCAAAACTATAATGTTTAGAGTCACAAAATACTTAAAATATGCAAGTATCATGACTATGACCATAATATTTTTGGGAAAGGAAATTAGACCCTCTACAAATCACAAGAGTTTGATAAGCATCACAAAGAGGCACTCCTACTCAAACATTTTGTCTAGTACGATGTCATGCCTTAATTCAAAAATGCCTCATATGTTGTTGTCTTGCAGGCAAATTAGAAAAATAAGTATCAATAACAGACATGATATTTCCACAGTCGATGTAAATGATTGAGAATGCTTTTATCTAAAAACATGAGATGAGAGTTGTGCATTTTATCTAAACATATTGTTGTTCTCCACAAAGTTGAGTGAAAATAGATGCATCATAAATTATGCTGCTATTCCTGTAGATAGTTTATTCTCTTGCTAGGAATTGTGTTGATTGACATACTACGATCCCCAACAGATGAAGGATTTAAAAGGGGAAGTGATGACATACTTGTAGACCAATGCTTCCTGCAGGTGTTTTTTTGTATATGATAGGCAACAGAAATTCACGCAAGCTTGAAGAATTATTTTCCTGAAATCACATTTTCCAATATTCAATACTGAAATACAAAAACAAAGGGAAGTTCCAACTTAAAAGAAAATCAAATGATGCTCACCACTGTTAAGAAGGATTTGAACTTCATGAATATGGAAGGATCCATGAGCTCTCGCAATACCATTTTAGCCATCATAAATCCCACACACCTATAATCCACAAAAGTAACATAAACTCCATATGCATATTAAATGATTTTGAATTTCAGAAAATGTAAGAAATCACTGCATATTTCTCCTCACATACCTAATGTCAAACGCGATCATAAGTTTCCGTCTTTCAATATTGCCATCAAGTGACCTGTAGTTTGAACTGTTATCATAGAAATCAGCAGCATTTCCCAGTATCCCTACCTGCAGAAACAACAACCAAAATTTCAATTATTACCCAATACATCTTGTACTATGATCATATCATTCTCAGAATCTGCAGTTATTCTCATGAAAAGGAAAATTGAACAGATCAAAGGAATAGAATAGACTTAGAATAAATTCTCTCTTATCAAGTATTTGGTAAACCACTGTGTAGGTAAAGATAAGATACCCAGACTTGGCCTGCTCAGAAAGACATTCTATCACTATATTCTGTAATATATCTTCTAAGGTAGTGCCTAAAAATCGCATCTGGTCAAGAAAGAAAATAATCCTAGAAATTACAACCATGAAGTCTATGTGAAAATTAACATCTCAAGTATTTCCCATAGTTGCAAAAACAAAAGCAATTTTGGCTAACTGCCTTCAGAAAGTAAAGAAACAAAGAGCAATTTATAAAATTCATCTAAAACTATGGCTCCATAACCTGAAAATTTGAAGGTTGCTTATGCAAGTATTGTACATTGGTGTAATCCCAACCCTTTCAGATAATCCTTGGGTATTGTTTTATATTATAGTGTGGTGTTTGTGGGATTCTGTTAGGACCCTTCCCTTCTAACCTTCTAGTCATATTATTGTCAGGGGACCCCAAGGAGAAGACCTCTGGCCTATCTGAAGAAATTCAAGGCCACCTAAAATAACTTGTGCCGCCTCATTCAAATGAAACGATCATACACTAAGCTGTCACTTTAAAAAGAATTGAGTCAGTGATAATAAAATATTAAAGACATTACAAAGCCACCCTCAACACAGATTCGTAACAGCTGAAAGAACCGCCTCAATAAGCATATAGAAAATGTCCAAAAACAATAGTCTCCAGCCACGCCACATAATGCAAGGCATAAGGACGTCTTAACACAAGCGCACCATACACGAATTTGCAATATATAGAATACTTAAAGCCGCCATATAATAAAGAATTTCAAAACCACATTTTGAAAATTCATAAGCCATCAAACAAGTAGCTCAAGCAAGCAAACAACCAACTCAAGCAAGTAGGCAACCAGCTCAAGCACGCAGGCAACCAGCTCAAGCACCTTGACATCAATGACAAAATATTCTAACACTATCCCCATTTCCTGTAGGCTAAAGAGCAAAGCAAGGGAAATAATTTCTAATATTATTTTAAGTTGGGCCTAGTAATTTTATATTTAAGAGGCAATTTCTTATATTATTATTTTATTTGATTAAAAGTATTTTTAAACACTTAATTATAAAAAATATTTTTAAATACTTTGGAGGGAAATTATTAATCAAGGGCCCAATTTAAAAAAGTATAAAAGGAGGTTTCCTAGCATCATTTGGTATCAAGCTTTCATTTGAATTTTTCATTCACTTTTTGGATTGGGCATTGTGTTCATTTATCCATCCAAAGATGAAAACTCTTGGCTGTTTTCAAAAATCTTTGAGAACAAAAACCCTCCTAGATTTCCATTTTCGGAGGTGAGGACAAAAACCCTCACTCGTCACCATTGGCAATTCCACACAGGAGTTGCATCTTGTGTTGATTTGGAGAACTTGTGCTTATTTTCAGGATTTTGCTGATTTGTTAAAGATTACTTGAGAAATTGAAGTCATTTTCAGTTGCTAACGTGCTGCTACAGTGTCCCTACAATATGCTACAATGCCACTATAGTGCACTATAGTGTCAAAAGGTTTGGTTTTTCTTATTTGGAGGTTTTATGCACATTTTCAAAATTTTGGTGATTGCATTTGCAAGAAAATATTTTGATATCATCAAAGAGGGATTCATTGCTGATTTATGAGGTTAATGGTTGTTGATCATCATTTCTTCATGAGAGATCTTGAGTGCCACACTTGGGAAGATCAACATAATTATCCATTTGCAGATTTTCAGGGTTTATACATCAATGGCTGTTGTTTCAAACATTGAATTGAATTTTAGAAGGTGACTTATATTTTGGCACATTTTTGACACCATTGAAGGGAGAACTATTGATTAGAAGGTTTTTCTTTGGACATTCTAAGGTCTGCAACCTGCATTGACATATCATATTGTCGAGCACCAGCCACAAGAGGATCATCTACCACCATTTTGGGGCTGATCACCCTTCATTCATTGCTGATAGGCTTATTCGGAGAGGAGACACACCACTTTCTAAAGGATTCGGTGCTGTACTGCAGTCCACACAGGCTGTAGCAGCAATAAGGTGGTTGTACCAATCAGAGACCATTACCACGTTTGCTCCTTTTCCAGTAGAAATCAGATTTGCATAAATTGGTTCCATTTCTGCATTTTTTGTGAGACTTGACATTTACAAATTCAAAAATATTGTTTCCTGTGATATTATGTCAGCATTGTGCTTGTGCAATTGATCGAATATCAGACCTAAGGTTTCCTATGATTCTATATACTGCTGTCATACATTTTCCAAACATATATTATCAAGCATAATACTCAGATTTGATCAATTTCAGTGCATAAAGGTTTCATGTTCTGTATCTATCAATAGTTGAGGGTTTGACATAATAAATTTCGGTTATCTAAAGTGGTGATCAGAATTATATTTCTTTCCCAATTTGCTGTTTATAGTTGTTCCTTTGTTCAGAAATTCAGAAAATACAAACAAAAAAAAATCAGAAAAATATAAAAATTATAATTTGGGGGCATTACAATTATGAGCATTGTAATAATCATAGTTAGTTATTTAATTGATAATACATTGTGTGGGTTTATTCCATAGGCATCACTTAAAGTTGTAATACTGTAATGGGTGAATATTAAGTGTGGATTTATCCCACATGGATTTATCTATAGTCGATGCAAAATTTTATGCATCCATCCTTTTTGATCAATATTACAATCATAGTTACCCATTATGATTATTCAATAGGATAGATAATCTATGATTCCATACCTCTAAAATCTTGCCAATCTCTTATTTTACCTTGGCACTAGAGTTTGTATTCTTCCCATATATTGCTCCTTAACTAGTTTTGTGCATGGCTTAGCTTTATTTTCAGTTTTCCCAACAATGAATGCACCTTGGAAATAATTCTACATAAACTTTAACATCTTGCCTATTTTTTCCATCACCTTGTCACCCCAATAATCTTCAACTCCAACGATCTTCAATTCTCCTTCATTGCCAATATTCACTTGCTTCATCTTCAAAGATTAAATGTAATACTTATCCTTGCTATTTCTCTTTTTCTCACCCTCTTGCACCTCTTCTTAACTCAACAGCTTCAAATGATCACTTTCCCTATTCGGTAATCCACCCCATTGGCTCTCTAAACTTTTGTTCTTCCTCCCACCATGCAGCTGATTTCAGTGAATTTCTCTTATATATTTATGCAATGCTCCCTTTTTTTCCTTCACTACCTTTCTACAACAAAGCTGAGAGCCTTGCTCTACTTACCTATCTGTTTCTCACCAAAGCTTTGAATGCTATAAACCTTTTTTGTTTCTTAAAATAGACCCACCATCTCTTGGAAAAGCCACTGACCTATAGTAAAAATTACTTTTCTCCAAACACAATGGCTGTTTATTGGAGCACACACATTAATATGTGCTGGTTCCAAAAATTCTTTTGCATGTCATGGTTTACCAACTTCAAATGGTGATCAGATCTACTTTCCCATCAAATATTCTATGCATACATCTTGATGTTCTTAAATAGAGACAATTCATGGACCATGTTAATCTTGCTAAGTACAAAAGGATGCTCATAATTGAGATGTCCATGCCCCTTGTGCCAAAGTGCACTATTATTCTCCATCACCACAAGTGCATGTGAATTCAGATTTGGGATAACAAAGTTTGTGTGATCCCTTCTCACCAATACCAGCTACAATCACCTTCCAATTATAAATATTTGTGACCATACACTTGTTGTCATGAAAATTTACTGAAAGATGAGGACTCTTTGTTATTTCAATAATAGATACAAGGTTTTTGTTTGAGACAAACATATATCAAACATTCTTGAAAGTATGACACACAATATTGTTTAATGTGACATGAACATCACCACATCCTTCAACATAGTGAATCCATCCATTATCAAATGAAATGGATTCACTTCTACTCTTAAGCAAGAGTTATATTCTAGTCTTTGTGGTAGGTATGATTTTTGGATGTACCTTAGTTGAAATATGAAGTTGTGGACTAGTCATGCCTAGGATACTACAAATGCAAAATATTTTGTCACCTATTGTGTAATGAACCACACTCTGGTGATCCACTCTGCTACCACTGTAGTGAAATGCTTTGACACCACTGTGATGAACCGACACTCTACTTCGATGGTTTCACGGTGCTTGTAGGTCTGATTTGTATTTGGTGTTTGTTTCTTTTGTGTTTTTCGTGTTTTGATGTTTGATGCCAATGATACACATGAATTTAACAAGCATATGCATGTAATAGAAACTCAAATAAACCAAACTACTTATGAAAATTCGAACAAGACTCAAATGGTAGTCAAGAAGCATTCTTCATGATATAAGAGCTTACATGGAATAGACGACTTGCATCAAGTTTGAACAAAATACATCATATGAATTAATTTAACTTACAGCCAAACATCACTGTGAATAGTGACGTGCTACAGTACCCGCCCCTAGTAAAATGCTCATACAAACTAACTTACGAACTTCTCCCACCAAATAACGGATTAGAAGTCTTCCAGTAGCAAGGGCGCCCTTTTTGGATGTGAAAGCAGCCACTAAAGAGAGGCCTTTTTCTTTCTGTTTGCTGTCATAAACCCTCAAACAAGGCGGCTGGCTGTAGATGCTTAAAAACAGCTCCAAAGTCTTCAAAAATGCAAGCAACTCCTTCTAGATGGCAAATGGAAACTCTAGCAGCAAACCCCTTCGAAAAGGATGACTTCAACAACTTGTAATCAGCAAAATAAAGCTCCAAATGGATCAACAAGAAACTAACCAGCAACTTTAGGGTGGTATTTCACACCATCAAGAAGCCAAAATTCGAAGAACAAAGCCCAATCCAGGCTTTCCCACTGCTGAAATCAAGAAACCCTAGTTTCTCTCTTCCACAACTCCACACTTCCAAGTTTAATTCAACAAAATAACTCTATGCATGAATGGGTCGAACTTTCTCTTGCATTCTTATAATTTCTCATTGAAAACACTATTCATTAAAAAAACACTATTCACTTAAGTTATGTCTTTTTTCACTTTAGCCATGAACAGTAACTGAAAAATAGAAAGTGACCCCTTTAAATAATAGACACATGGTCCCTAAGCCTGAGGAAGTGAAATAAATGGTGAAGATCATCATTTTAAGCTCCAATAACACGCCAAACACACAATTTCACCACGTCACCATACTTCGGATACCAACACTGCATTTTACTGACCAAGTGCCTGTTCAAATGACCCTCTATCCAGAACCATTAGCCTACGAGGATCGACATAATAGGCTAATCCACCAACTCTGATGCTCGTGAAAGAATGGGGACATTACATATTGGTAATCACTCTTAAATACATCTACTTTCTTTGATCACCATCCCAAGTCACTCTTTCTCTTCTAACAATTTCTCTTGAAATGTCCACATTTCTGATATTAATAACAGCATAACTTACAGCATAACCATAGACCCAATAGCAAGCAATGGCGAAATATTAATCCTTAAAAAGGGCTTGTCTTTATTGACATTAACACTAATCATCTACCAAAGATAGTCTGTTGTATCTATGTATCAATTGGCATGACACCATTTCAAGCTTTGTATAGGTATAGTCCACATCTATTGATAGATTGAAGCATCCAAGATACTATGGGATTTCACTGTGGAGAGTTAACAGACTTTGCAAGCTCTTAGGATGATCCTAAGAAAGCTCAAAGCAGAATAAAGACACAAACCAATCAGCAGTGCTCAGAAAGGTCATTTGCAGTTGAAGATTATGTTTTCTTCAATTTACATTCACTCACTCCAGTTTGCTCAAGAATGCTCAAATACAGGTGTGATATTTCTCCTCGGGCATGTAGGGCTTGAAAAGCCAAAAGCCAAATTGTTTTCCCACACAATTTCCGCATTTGACAATGCTTGTTTGCACGGCATAAATTTTCCTCTCAAACTCATTTAGTACTCATGAGTGCTCCAAGTCAAAGTGGAAATCCCACCAAAAAATCATTTTTGCAGACTCACAAGTTAAAGTTGGGAAAACTCAGAGATGAAAAAAACTCATAAATACTTGACAAGTAGTCTGTCTATGCTATGGACCATTCAAGGTTCTTCAATGTATTGAGCAAGTAGCTTATGACTTGGAATTACCCACAAGTGCCAAGATACACAATACCTTCAATGTATCTGATTTAGAAAAAGAAATTGGTCAAAATTTGAAAAATTTACAAGTATTCCCTCCCCTTCATGCAAAAGGAAAATCGATGTTGGTACCAAAGCTCTTCTTGGCCACTGGAGAATGCAAATTACAGAAGAGGGTTCTAATAGAATATCTGGTGTAGTGGAAGAATCCACCTACTAAGGATGCTTCATGGGAGGGGCCTAATACACTTCAACATCCTTCCCTATTGTCTTGATTAGGGACCAAAATATAGAGGAAGGGTAGACATTTAATAAGCCAATGTGTGTCAGGGGAATAAAATAGAGAAATAAATAAATAAAGTAATGGGGACTTTATCCTAGGATAGAAATAGATAGTTTTAGAGAGAAATTAGACAATAAGAGAATAAGACTACTTCAAACAATAGACTTGAGTGTAAACTAAATTTAGGAGTCTAGTTGGAAAGTTTGTTAAAGTTGCATATAGTTAACATGTGGTTAAAATTTCAGTATGCATATTAATTGAAGGTGACTCAAGAATTAAGAAGATAACTGCAAGTAGACTCCTCTTCTCCCTTCAGTCGTCTTTCTTTATAAAAAATTGAGAATAATCATTTCAGGTGTTGGAAAGTCAGATATTTAGAATGTTGTAGCAGTTTGTCCTAAAGATTAGTTATCCTCACCAATTGGAAGTGGCTCACCTCAAAGCTTGGTCTGTTCTTTTCAAATTCTCCTTTTTCCGCTTTTGCAAAGTGATAATGATCTAGATGAAGAATAATCTTCTTGACATGGATGTATTATAAAGTTTTCTGTCTCTTTAGTTCAGATTATGGAAAGGATTATAAAATCATAATAATAGGATTCTAGCTTAAGAAATATCTCTTTGTGCCAATCATCTACCAATTAGTATGAATTTACTCATCACGGTACTCCATTCTTGCTCTTATTTCCTAATTACACTTCCTTCTGGATATCACTTAATGCAAACGTAGTGATTTTCCTTCACCCATGTCTTGTCCTTTTCAGGTCATAAGGCTGGAAAAGTGGCACAACCCACACATTCCAAGAAAAAGTGTCTATGTTAGCAATTCAATCTGTAATTCCATCAGACAATTGTATGGACAATTCACTAACACAAATCTGCTACTTATCTAATGACTTTAAATTATATGTCGCTTCTATGATTCATGAACAATACAAAAAAGTTGCAGGAAATTGTATGCTTTCCAACACAACTAAAAAGAATTCTATTCAGCTACGGAAACATAGAGAAAAATGGAAAAACATGAAACTACAACAATGAAAACATAACATAGATACTGTACTTACCCTGGAAAAATGCAATGAGGGTTAACTGCGGCATGTGAATGAGTTGTGCCTCTGGTCTTCCATTCAAATTCTAAGATTAACAATGCAAATTTACAAAAAATGCCTCACAACGGAGCAATTAGACTATTGTAGGCTTCAAAACATCTCTCCTACTGTATCTTGCTACTCTTTCTGCAAACTCAGGCTAAAATGACTTCCCATACCCTACTGAAACACTGATACAACTGCTCCAAACTGTACAAAAAATAAACTCCAGACGATTAAAGGAATTGATATATGCATAAACACTTAATTCTCACCATCTTCTAACATCACACCTAACATCACATCTTAATACCATGTCAACACTTCCTCATTATCATACTAATTCCCCTTTTCACTCACCACCACTAATTAATTAAACAATTTATATTATTTGGTTAATCAACCTAACGACCATCCATCTATTCCAAAATAAATGAATAAATCCATTTTCATATATTCTCCACAATAATTTTTTAAAAATTAATTATCCACTCATATTCCATCATAACTCTTCCATGCTTCCCTTCTATTTTATGTCTATGCACAACTAAGTACTCAAAATAAATAAATAAAAATGACTAATTATCCTCAACCATTTTAGTGTCCACTAAGGAGCCACCATAACTCCCTCTTGATTATTCTTAGTCACTGAAGATTCTCCATTCATCTCAATCAATCTCAACTATTGATTCAAGACAAATCCTCACCATTCACATCCTCAACCATGTTAGTTTTATGATCAGAAATGTAAATAAGCAGAAAAAACAACACACAGATCAATGAACACAGCAATTTTACCCTAGGAAAACCCTCCTACTCGAGGGAGGAAAACCCAGCAAATAATATCCTCTTAGATATCAGAATAATAAGCGCAGAACACTGCTTACAAATCAGGCCTTACACAAGGCTGAGTCTGAAACAAAGAATGGAGACACTTCTCTTTAAAATGGATCTGCTGCTAATATTGGCGAACTGCTAAGAATGGCGAATTCCTGCTGCTAATAACGGCGAGCTCCTGTTGCTAATAAGATGCGAACTCCTGCTACTAATAAGATGCAAACTCCCGCTGCTAATAGGATGCGAATGAATGAATGAACTTGATGATTCAAATGTGAGGTCTTCGCCTCCCTTATATACAAAGATAGGCGACCTCTTCTCTAGGTCGGCCCCTTTAGAAAAATAAAGAATATAAAATATTATTTAAGACATGAAGGCCAACCTGCCTTAGACAAAGATACATTAAGGAGAAAAATATCTCTTGCAGCTACAACACTAACACTCCCTCTTAGCTAGGGAGGTATTTTTCCAAATATCCTCGTCATGGAGTCTCTCAACATGACGCCCACAATGGCTACACCCATTTGTGGAAAACCACATCTCAATCTCAGAGATGTACAAGAGTTCATCACGAAGTCTCTCGAAGTGATGTCGTCACGGAGTCTCTCAACATGATTTCCACAATGGCTACTCCCATGTGTGGAAAGAAACACATCTTAGTCTCAAAGATGTACACGGGTTCATCACGGAGTCTCTCAACGTGATGTCGTCATGGAGTCTCTCAAAATGACGTCTCATCTCAGTCTCAGAGATGAATAAGGGTTCATCACAGAGTCTCTCAATGTGATGTCGTCATGGAGTCTCTCAACATGACTTCTCATCTCAATCTCAAAGATGAATAAGGGCTCATCACGGAGTCTCTCAACGTGATGTCATCATGTGTAATGTCCCCTTCTCATCAGTGATCAGCATTTGCAATTCATCAGTCTATTCCGGAACCCGTAGACTGGAATGAGGTGAAATTAGGGTTTCTTGGCTTGGAGTTTTGTGGCATTTCATATTATTTACTATTTTTAGTAAATGCTAGTTGTGGCAGTATGCAGTTGGTTGTCTTCAGTCATCACTTCAGTTGAGCATGTTATTTGTTGTTTCAATATTTTCCTCTCAAGCCTTAATTGATGAAATTTATTGATTAAAGGCATAAGTGTTATATTTTTCAGTTGACCCCCCTTGGCCTAAGGATATAACTTGTAAGTTGTTTTATAAAGGGGTCATGAAGGGTACGCCCTTGTCATAAGGAGATATTAATATTTTATTTTTGAACTTATGCTTGGAGGAAAGTGGACGCCACTTTTATGAGGAGTTATATTTTATGAAATTTCAAAAATAAGAAGAATTCAAAAAGGTGTCTCTTGGCGTACTGCTTGGAAGATGATGAGTTTCTCAGTTTTTATAAAATGAAGACATTGCTCCAGCATTTGGTATCCATTGTTTACCTTACTGTTATGCTGTCAAAATGACTATGGACATTTTGCTGTTGCTTCGAGGATGCTACCTCCTAGCCCCTTCCCAATTTCGTGTTTGAAATACAACACCTAGTTGGAACATTGCTGCTTCTCACATCAGACTAGCAGATTGAGCATCAAAGATTGAAGAATTTTGGAGTATTCTACAGTTTTGAATTTCCTGGTTTTGCTACAGCTGAAGCTGATTTTTGTTCATATCTTTTGGAGTGAATTTTATTTCGTTCTGGGTACTTGGGCAATCCATTTGTTGACTTAAGGCGCCACCTTCCTCAAAAAATCAGAATTTAATTTCAAGCTGCTGATTTTATCTTGTAAAATCGATTTACTAAGGAGGCCGTACCATTTGGTGATGCATTGGAATCCGTGCTAAATAATTGAGAGCCTTTGGTCGTGGTTTCTGGACTTTGTCTTGGGCGTCTATCCTCTAGAGAACATCTGCAATTGATTTCACATCATTCGGAGGTAAATTGATCAACTTATGAGCATTTCATGATTTCACAGTTTGCTGGTTAAATTTCCAGAATTCTGATTTTTATATCAGATTGTTGCAATTTCCAGTTTTTTGGCATATACTTCAGTATTTGAGTGTTATATCATTGTAAAAGTTCATACTTATATCTAAGGTTCATTCCTTATCAATTGTACTTAGTAATTTGCAGAGTTTTATTTGTAAGGTTGAGATTAAGCATTACTAATCCAACCATTCTTTCATTTCTGCAATTTACTTTCTGTTTTAACATTAAATTACCCCTGGATGGTTTACCGCCAGTGTGGACAATCTGTTTGTAACACTCTTATACCCACTTCATAGTGGTGAATCCCCACAGCTCTGTGGATGCCCGCCGCAGCGGATGAATTGTTCTTAATTGTAATTTTTCCCCCCACTGTTTGGTGGTAGCGTGGAAATGCTTTCTATGGCTGGTTATCCGCCTATCAGTTTATAATTTCAATTTTCTAGACTCCGTCATATGTTAGCACCTCGCCCTCAGTGGGATCTTGAGTGCACATTCTTGACGTTGAGTAGTTTCCATTCCAATTCCAGATTTCAGTTTGATGCTAACGCTAACTCAGTTGATTAAGTGCTGGTTGTATTGTGTAAAACTTTCAAAAAATTTGGTTAGCATATTTCATCATGGAGTCTCTCAACATGACGTCTCATCTTAGTCTTAGAGATGAACAAGGGCTCGCACCTCATATTTCTCCGTCTCAGAGAAATATACACTACAAGGGCTTTCACCTCATATTTCTCCGTCTCATAGAAATATACATTATAACAAATCTTCATGATGATGTGACTCCCTCTGAAGCTCCAAGTACTCACATCAACCTTCTGACCTCCTCATCCAAGATTGCCTCTGTTGGTTTGTCAGACTCCCTTTGAATATCATTTCCTCCTCTTTGAAGAAACTGATCACAATGACAATCTGTATAGGTTCTCCTGACAAGTCCCAATCACACAAGCTGAATTTATGCTGGAGTTCTGAGACCATGCAAGAACCTTTCCTTCAGAGAAGGCAACCTTGTACCCTTTGTCCTCCAAGGCTGAAATGGAAACAAGGTTCCTTTTGATCCTAGGTACGAACAATACATTACTCAAATGAAGAGAGATACCTGAATCTAGCTAGAGGAAAGTAGCCCTAGCTCCCTTTACGGCATAGCTAGCATCATCTCCTATTATCACTTGTAAGTTAGACTCTTTCTCTACTAAGTCTGTAAGATGCTCTTTGTAGCCTGTGATGTGACGTGAAGCACCACTATCTATCAACCAAGTATCACTGTCAAATTGTACATTACTTTTCGAGCGGAGATGAATAAGAAACCTTCTGACTCAACTTTAGAACTTGGCTCCTTCTGAGATGTCACTATGTCAATTTCCGCAAAAGAAACATGTTGTGTAGATTTTAATTTGCAATCTCGAGCAAAGTGACCATACTTGTTGCACCTGTAACATTGAATGTGAGAGAGATCCTTCTTCTTCTTTAGTTCTGGGGCAGAATCTGATTCTCTATCTCTATTCCTCTTTCTTCCTTTGCCTCTTTCTCTAGAAGTATGTGTAGTAAGAACTTGATTTTCTACATCATGATAGTTTCGCCCAATTCCTCTTGCTGCCAATCTGGATTCTTCTTGAATACAATCAGCTCAAAGATGATCAAACTTGGGCAACTTGGATCTCCCACTGATGCTCTGAATAAAGGGTTTCCAAGATTAGGGAAGACCATTTAGTGCCAACATAACAAGATCTTTGTTTGCAATTATATCCCCAATAGCGCTCAACTGATCTCTCAAATCAACAATCTTCATAAAGAATGAGATGACTTTAGCCATTTTTACATGATGAAGCTGTTGTCTCAAAGCAAGGGCTCTGCTAGTATTGATGATCTCATACAATCCTTTTAGAGTATCAAACATTTCTTTAGCTGTTTTCAACTTGGAGATGATCGGTACTAGGTGATTTATCACAGAGTCTATCATGATCTTTCTAGCCTTCGTGCCATTTTTCTTCCACTAGATTTTCTCAATATCATCGGAAGGCTCGGGCATATCATTTTCCACAAAATCAGAAGATCATTCTCCTTTAATGCAATGAGTACCCTAGGTTTCCAATAGTTGAAGTTTGAAGCTCCATCAAGCCTATCTTCTACTTTGACACCGTTCACCATCATCTTTTTCTGCACAAATTCACCTTCAAAGATCTATCCTTAGGTCTGTAATAATTTGCAACCTCAGATCTGCAATACTTTGCAGGTCTGTAATAATTTGCAACCTCAAATCTGGAATACTTTGCCTTCAAGATCTGCCCTAGATGAAAAGTTGACTTGACTGCTTAAACAAATCTGATCAGATCTTTTCTTAGACCCGCTCTGATACCATGTTAGTTTTATGATCAGAAATGTAAATAAGTAGAAAAAACAACACACAGATCAATGAAAACAACAATTTTACCCTAGGAAAACCCTCCTACTCGAGGGAGGCAAACCCAGCAAATAATATCCTCTTATATATCAGAATAATAAGTGCAGAACACTGCTTATAAATCAGGCCTTACACAAGGCTAAGTCTGAAACAAAGAATGGAGACACTTCTCTTTAAAATGGATCTGCTGCTAATACTGGCGAACTGCTAAGAATGGCGAATTCTTGCTGCTAATAATGGTGAGCTCCTGCTGCTAATAAGATGTCAGCTCCTGCTCCTAATAGGATGCGAATGAATGAATGAACTTGATGATTCAAATGTGAGGTCTTCACCTCCCTTATATACAAAGATAAGCGACCTCTTCTCTAGGTCGGCCCCTTTAGAAAAATAAAGAATATATAATATTATTTTTAAGACATGAAGGCCAACCTGCCTTAGACAAAGATGTATTAAGGAGAAAAATATCTCCTGCAGCTACAACACTAACAAACCAAACATTTATAAATTCAACCCAATCCTTTATCAAATAGATCCATGATCTTCAAAACTTGATAGGTATATACTGCAGAAATCTTACAGAAGTCCTCGAGCAACTGCATTAATTGCATCTCAAGCAATCAACTTCAACAAAGATGGTTTTGTGTAGGTAAGATTTTGTCATGCATTTTGGTTTATTTGAACTACTTTCTTTAGATCTATTGGAGGTATAGTTTGATTTAAAATAAGAGAGTTTAGTATTGTTTTAATCTCTTTGCATGATTAGAATCTTGCATATACAATGGCAAAGGGATATCTTATTTACAATTTTCTTGGCACACCATGAGAAGACCAAATGAATTGTCACGGTGAAGTGTCACTTTTACCTGCCATGTCCTTGGAATCTAAAAGCTAAGTCACCATATTTGACCGAATTTCAACATGAAATTCAAAATTCGACGAATTTCAAAAAAAAGGTTGAAATTCGTTCAAATTCGTCAGTCAAACATGGGCGTTGAAAAATCTTATAAAGCAATTGTTTTATCAGGGTCTTTTTAAGGGTTTTTTCGTTATATAACTGAGGGCACCGTTTGATATCGAACTCATCTTTTTCTAGCGTTTGAAACTCATTTTTTCCCTGGCGTCTGAAACTCATCTTTTTCCTGTCGTCTGCAACTTGTCTCTGGCTTCTACAACTTTTCTCTGTGTCATCTCTCACTGCGACCGGCGGCATCACTCTTTGCTTCGGACTCAACTATCAACTGTGGACTGGCCGTCACTTGCGTCGATGTTTGAATCGTCACCTACGGCCATCACTCTCTAGTGTCGGTGTTTGAAGCATCACTTGCGGCCATCACCTAATCTCAGCTTCAATTCTTCATTTTTGCTTCAAGTCTTCAACGTCTCCAGCATCAATTGCGAACGGCATCTCCATTTACAACTCTCGTGAAGTCTTCTTCGTCGAAAGAGGTAGGAAGTTCATTTTATTTTTTTTAAATTTAGGGTTCAATTTTTTTATTATACGCCTCTAGAAAAATATAGGAATGTTAATATTTAATATTTTATTGTTTTATGTTGTATTAATATTTTTATTTTTATTTTTTGTTACAACAGGGTGTCCCCGCGGCCCCCCGCCCAGCGTCACCTAGAGGCGAGCGGGGGGGCGAGACTAGTCCCTGCGAGTGTTTGCAACGCCGGCCACCACAACCACCAGGTAAGTACCGAGAGCGGAATCGAACCCGAGACCATGAGGAGCCATCCCACAGCCTCAAGCCAATCCCGCTACCCGAGCCGGCTATGTTGTATTAATATTTTTATTATTTAATATTGTGTATAATTATTATTACTCTGTTTACTTAATATTTTGTATTTAATTTTTTTTATTATTTAATATTGTGTTTACTGTACAGTTCATTTTACTTAAAATGTAAATTATATTAATATATTTATATTATTATACTTTCAAATTATAATTTTATTAATATTTAGTATTTTTTATTAATATTTAGGGCTTATTAATATTTAGTATTTTTATTATTTAATATTTTATAGATTTTAGGTGATTATAAATTATATTAATATATTTATAAAATTATAGATTTCTAGTTTAGTGTTTTCATTTTATTTTTTATGTTAATAAAAATATGTTAGTTTATTAAAATAAAATTTAGTATTTTTTATTTTGCTTTTTAGATTTAAAATAAGAAATCAATATATTGTCTCAATATTTGAAATATTTTTTTGTGGATGTTTTAACTTTTAAATATTAAATATTATTTTGTCATTCAAAGATACAGATTATGGCTCCCCAGAAATCAACTGCAAAGGCATGGAAATATATCACTCAGAATGGTACTGAACTCAAATGCACCAAGTGTCTGAAACTTTTTTCTGGTGATTTGACAAGGGCAATGGACCATTTACTTGGCATTACAAATGGTGCAGGAGGAGGTGTTACAGCATGTCCTGCAGTTACCCCAGAAATGAGAGCTGCTTTAGAGAAAGAATGGTCCTCTTCAATTGTAGGAAAGATGAAGAAAGCACAAAAAAACAGAGAACTGAAGAGGATATGTCTCAATCTAGATTCTCAGCATCTATTATGTCTTCCTCTTCTGGTTTATCCAAACCAATGAGGATATCAAAAGAGAGTGGAACATTGAAAAGCTTCTGGAAACCAGTGGAGAAACAGGAGGTGGATGATGCAGTAGCTGATTTGTTTTACACAAGTGCTATTCCATTCAATGTTGCAAGAAGTCCACATTTTCGTAATGTTGTTCACAAAATTGCAGAGTTTGGCAAAGGGTACACTCCCCCAGGTTCAGAGGCTATCAGGACAACTCTATTGTAGAGGTCAAAAGATAGAGTGACTAATAAACTAGCTATTGTCAAAGCCTCTTGGAGGAAAACAGGTTGCACTATATTAAGTGATAGATGGTCAAATATATGTCAAAGGCCATTGATTAATATTTTGGTGGCTTGTCCTGAGGGTGTTGTGTTCTTCAAAGTGATTGATACCATGAACCACAAGAAAACTTCTTAGTACATTTTTCAAATATTAGAGGAAGCCATTCTTGAAGTAGGGGTGAAAAATGTGGTTCAAGTGGTAACTGATAGTGCAACAAATTGTGTGGGAGCTGGGAAGCTGATTGCAGAGAAGTACCCACAAATATGTTGGAGCCCATGTGCAGCCCATTGTCTTGATTTGTTGCTTCATGACATGGCTAAATTCCCATGGGTACATGAAGCTATTCACAAAGGGAGAGCAATTGCAAATTTCATAAGGAATCATCGTCTCACATTGAGTCTTTATAGGCAGCATGCATCCAAGGAGTTGTTGAGGCCTTGTGAAACAAGATTTGCTTCATTTTATATCACTTTGAAAAGAGTGGTTGAAGAAAAAGCAGCTTTGAGGTCTGTCATTTGTTCCAATGAGTGGGAACACTCAGTGCTTTCTAAAGGTCCTAAAAGGAAGAACATAGAGCAAATCATTTTGAATAGCAATTTCCGGGAAAGTGCAGCAAAGGTTTTGCTGATATGTGAACCAATTGTTGGCGTGCTTCGTATGGTTGATGGTGACACTCCTTGCCTTGGCATGCTTTATGAAAGCATGGACCGTTGTCAGGAAGCTATTCAAAAAGCACTCAATAATGTAGAAGCAGAATACATGGAGATATGGGAGGTAGTTGATTGCAAATGGAAAATGATGCACACACCTTTACATACAGCAGCTTGCTTTTTGGAGCCTAAATTATTTTCTATTGATAGAGAAGGTGACACTGAAATCATGGCAGGGCTTTTAGAAGCTGTTGAAAAGTATGAATCAAATCCAACAATTTCAGCACTTATCAGAAGTCAATTTTGGGTATACAAGAGAGGAGAAGGGATGTTTGGAATGTCAGCAGCCAAATATGACATGGCACATGTACCTGGGTATACATGGTGGATGACCTATGGAGCACAAACTCCTAAGCTACAAAGGTTTGCTATTCGAGTCTTGAGTCAGGGAGCAAGTTCATCAGCTTGTGAGAGGAACTGGAGTTGCTTTGACCACATCCATTCCAAAAAGAGGAATAAATTGTTGTCTGGGAAGTTGGGAGATCTTGTCTATGTTCACAGCAATTTAAAATTGCTCATGAACAAATCAGCAAAAGACTCTTCCTCACAACAAATTCTTGAAGACATAGCAGCGCCAGTTGTAGATAAGCCTGATTTTGCAGATGATGAATTGAGTAGTGATACAAATGATGATGATTTAGCATCTCGGCCAAGTGCTCTTGATGACTTGGAGCTTTTTTGAAGTTCTAAAGTCTTTACTGTTATTGTACCTTTTTGACAAAAGAACATCTTCGCAATCATGATTTCACATGTTTCTTATGGTTTATATTTTATAAATATGTCATATTTTTGTAGTGATTCAAATCTATTTATTAATGTTAAACTATTTAGACAATTGTATGGAGTTATTACTTATATGTATAGAAAAAATTTAAAAAATACATAAGGCGAATTTAATCCGAATTTTATACTTTTCGAATTTTTTCTTTGTCGAATTTCATTCGAATTTCAATGTTGTTGAACTCGAATTCGAATTCGAACCTAGTGACTTAGTCTAAAAGAGTTTCCTCAAGACAAGTTCAAATGTCAAATATATACAGATCAACTTTGTGGGGAATCAAAATCATGTTCAACTGTTTGGCTTTCTTGGAGGGGTTCAGCAATCTTTTAAGTGAAAGATTTGGCATGGACCCAATAGGTCATGTTTGTGTCATTTTCTGCCTGAACAAAAGAGTAGTTCTATGCGGCACCAAAAATGGAGTTGTATTCATGGAAGTCGAAGCAGTGAAACATGCAAGCAATGTATTGGACTGAGAGAAACCTAACCTGGTATTTGAAAAACTATAGAAATCATTGTGAAAGGATTGTCATTGTTGATAAAGTAGAAATTACCTTAATATGTCTATCCACACAGCTTATGTGAACATTCTCCAATCGTAACTCTGTGTGGGCAAGTCCATGGCTGTGCAAATAGTTCACCTGCACACAGTAAAATGGTGATGACAATTAAAGAAAAAGGATGTATCATAAAGTGTGATCCAAAATGATATAAAAAATCTCTATATAGTTTTATCAAAAAGCTTTTCAAATACAAAGGAGAATGTATGTTTGTGACACAAGGGCAATGTAATTACCCACCCCAATGAGAAGGTCTCTCATTAACATTCGTATGAGGCGCAATTGGCGAGACACTGTGGGTCCTCCAGTAGTGTCGTCTCCCACTCTCTTGACGCACTCTTCATCTAAAGCAAGCTTCCCCTCTAAGGCAGGGAGCCAATCTGCCTGCAGCAGCCACTGCTCGAGGGAGTAGCTGCCATAATATCCATGGACCAGCGTGAATGCACATTCGCATCCACTCCCATGCGGAGGGATGTATCCATGAATCCGAGTGGCATAGGACTCGTACATATATTGCCGCCGGCCAAGCTTTTTGACAACCTGGAGAGATCACCATTATCATCATCGTCAACGATCCATCAGTGGGATGAAAAAAAGTACAGCTTTCACAAATCAAAACTTTCATATACACTTATATAGAATGTGAAAATCTATGGTATTAATTACCACCACCATCGTCATCATTACCACCCCAATATAAGTAAAAACGTATCAAGGAAAACGCTCACCTGTAAGGCACGTCGCCCCCTGCGCTGTGCATGACAACCTGCAAGCTGCCTCAAGACCACTCTTGAATTTTGCAGAGGGCTACATGACCACAATTAGAGCTTAAGTTCTGAATCAGGCTCACAAAATATGCATGCCTAGCCTAGTTGAGATAATTTAGGCTACTTACCTTTCAGAATTCCTTACAATAGCTTCAAACACCACTTCATCTCTCTGGGTGGAATGAATGAGATGCAATGAAGTTATGTGTTGAATAGACAATTGGCAAAGTAGGAGAGACAATTAGAATATGCCGGTTTACTTACCCTGCCAGCAAGGCCTATACTGACGTGACTGCATAGCTCGAAATCAGACATCTTGAATTGTGCCACTCCCACACACACATCTTGTTCGTCATGGAGAGTGGAGCAACAGATTGTCCCCTGGCGGCTGCTGGCCCTCCTATGCCCGCCAGGAACAGGACGCAACACCACTGCTCCTCCGCCTCCCCTTGCCGCTGCTGCCGCCGCCGCCATGCCCTCCCCAACGAATAACAATAAACATTGCAACGGTGATGTTGTAACTTGGAAAGGCCTAGCGGACGAGAGACGTGACCCAGGCGTGTGGAGTGTGGAGTGTGGATGGTTGAAAGTGCGAAAGGGGCGTCTATTGCGTTCTCACGTAATTAATCCTTTGCCTTCCACGCGCTCCTATTAGTTATCCTCTAATTGTCAACATTACCCACCTACTAGCTGTGTCCCAAAAGTAAACGGAGGCACCTTATGTCTGGTTTATTGTGGTTTATTGCTCCATATTTTAGAGGTGGTACCTAACGGAGTATAGAAGTTGGGGATTGACATCAACAAGAGGTTCAGTAGGGAAATTTGTATAAGTAAAAGAATTTTGGGTGGATAGAGATTTTTTTTTTTCAAAATAAGTTTAGAGAGACATAGGTAGTGGTGTTTTATGGGTGAGAAATTTGAATTAGTAGTATTTTTTATGTTAAATGATTGTAAATAGAGAGAATTTAAAAGTTCTAGATTACAAGTAAATTCAAAATAAAAGCATCGGTTCCTTACAATATTCTTTTAATTGAAATAGGTGTGATTCTTATTGAAGTTATCGTTATGGTGCATCTTTTAAGATATCTGAAAAAAGTTGAGTAGATGAAAACAAATTATTGACCCAATGTTGTATTTAAAGATGTATTAGGCAAAAGAAAGAAGACATGAATGAAGTGAAATTGTGTTGGAGTTATGGACAGACACTGAGAAGGGGGAGGGGACGGGGGGTGAATCAGTGTCAACACTTTTTCAACTTCGACCAAGATTTTTCATTTTGATTTCCTTTTCTTTCAACAATAGAGTAGAGTAATCACTTTTGAAAGCACAAAGATATGACAACATTAACTTAGTCTATTAGACAACGTATGAAAATATGATTTGAGTGAGATATCTTGCAGTTGTCAAAACATGGCTCAGATTTGATCTCAATATTACTCTGATTAATTCATTCATGAGTTGAATGTAATCATTCATAAACAGAATTGAGAACAGTAATAATCCCAACAATGAACAGAAACAACAACAACATAGAAAAGCAGTGAGCACACAAAAGAACAAAGAGACAAAAGATATGCCGAGTGGAAAACCCTCCTGGGGTAGAAAAACCACTCCTAAACTGCCATACTGGCTTAATCTTTTTAAACAACTTGTTCACAATGCCTTATAGGCTAATTTCTGAGCACCAACTCAAGGAGCACCAACCCCTCATTTAGAGACACCAATCTCAAGGAGTACCAACCCCTTATTTAGAGACACCAATCTCAAGGAGCTCCAACCCATTACTCAGATTATAGAATTACACTCATAATATCAGAGGATCTCTCTGTTTTCAGTTAAGCACATATTTCTCTATTTTCTCGTCTACAGAATACCCTAAGGATTACAACCAGAGTTACAATCACCAACCTTCACTGTTTTCAACACAGGTTTATATATACATTTCAAGTATGTCAGTTACGAAGAAATCTTCAAAAAACATTTTTCACCAGATTCAAAAATTCTCTTGCTGATTTTTTAATATGAAGTTGAATAATGACGGACTGTAGATGATGGTAAAAATCAATAGTAACGCTTATCCAGAGAACTGCAAATCATCCATTATTTCAAAAATGCAACTGCTCAAAAAGGAAACTCAATGAATATTCTGCCATGTAACGGTTCTAAGATTCGATGCCAATCCATGATGTCGACCACAGTGTTTTGAGTCTTCGTTAACCATTCGCTGAGACATCCAGATAAGTATGCCGAAGGCAATTATAACGTTGATCGTTCCTTTCGTCCCTGTGCATCGCCATGACCTTTTTCCGTCGGGGAGAAACCATATCAAAGATCTTTTATGTTTCCCCGAGATCACATTTCTGTTATATTTGTTTCAGTCGCTGAGACACAAGAGTCTTTCTCACCGAGATGCCCTTTTTGTTTCATTCACTGTCGCTATAGCCTTTTGATATCGGATAGACCTCCTGTAGAGCACACCATGTCTTTCTGAAAGTCATCCTTTCATTTGGTGTCGTTGAGACACTTCAATACCTATGCCAAAAGTCACTTTACCACTGTCAGTCATCCCTCTGTTTGTCGCTGTGACATTCTGCTATCGGGGAGACATTATGTAGATTTCATTATGTTTCACCGAAAGACTTTATCTCTTGTAAGTCGTTGTAACATAATGGTTCTCTTACCGATGCATCCTTCTATCTTATGAGTGTCGCTAAAGCATACCGTCATCGGGGAGACCTCATAGAGAATACCTTTTGTTTTACCAAAAGCCCACTTGATACACAATAGTCGCCATGACACATGGTTTTTCTTGCCAACGAGTCCATCCGTCCTATATATGTTGTTGTAACTTCAAACTATCAGGGAGACATCTTGTAGATCGTTTCAGTCATACCGAAACACCCTGAATTCACACATGTTCGTTGAAACTTCCAGAAAGTCCTGCCAAAGGCAATTGTCCAACGACGGTCGGTGTGACATTGCACGTTTGCTATGACATTTCAGCGAAGCCACAACCTTTGTCGATAAGACCTTTTTGTGCACGGTCGGTGACACAAACAATCTTCGAAGAGACAATATACCAAATACAACACTCTTGTCGAAAGACTTCCACATGCATTAGTCGGGGAGACATCACCCTTTTCGCTATGACCCTTCACCGAAGCAAAACTCTTGTCGATACGCATCCATCCACCACCGGTCGATGTGACATTGCATATTCATTATAACCTCACGTCGAAGCCTTAAACTCTTGCCGATGAGTTTCCATTTAATCTTCGATCGGTGTGACATACCAATATCGCTGAGACCACATACCGATGAAATAACATATGCCGATAGAGATCACTTTCAGTCGCCGAAACAAAAGACAAGTCTTGCCGAAATAATCTTTCTTGTGTCGGTCGCCAAGACACAAAACGCTCGATGAAACAACAAGCCGATAGGGATTTCTTACGCCGATGAACCACCTTATGAGTTAGTCGGTGAGACCCGACTCATTCAGTAAGACCTCCCAGCGGTGAACACAACTCGTGCCGATAAACTTTTCTTCTATCGCCAAGACCACGATCAATGTCACGCTAAAAGCTGCCTGTATGTAAAATCAAATCATTATGACATCAAAAATGTCTTGCCAAAAGGCAACACAGACATTTCAAAATGGATCGGGGAGACCCTGCCATTCTTACGTCGATATGTTATTTTTCTGTCACCGAGACAATGTATAAATAAGATAACCAAAGACTTCACAAAGCTCAAACTGATCAGTACCATAAGATATTAAAATTCTGAATGTAAACAGTCCATAGAATGCCAAGACAAGTAAACCATATAGACAAAATTGTACCAAGATAAAGCATGAGAAACCAATCTGAAACTATCAACAAGTAGAGTCAACTGATAGGGATTTTGACATCAAGGACAAACCATATGATCACAACTGAGATCCAACAAACTCCCCCTTTGTCCTTGATGGCAAAACACAAATGACTCTCCCCCTTTTTGCCTCAATGACAAAGGATAGAGGAGAAGAATTTGCAATGCCAGATAACACAACTGAGAAGCCAACCAAGTACCATAAGAACCAGCTGCAAATAGAGCAATAGTGCAGCAGACATATTGTATAACTTCACATAACCAATGCAAGATAGAGAATCATACTGTAACAACACAACTTCACTCACTTCAAATGCACAGAGAATATCAGAGAAATCAGCAGTAACAACCTGTGCTATAACTCCCACTTCGAATCAGAAACTTAATAACATCATGCAGATAATCTATCTTCAAGGCAACACACCAAAGCTCTCTCCTTTTGTTTCTATCAAAACATGAATTCAAGTAGCTTTCATATATATAACTTGCACTCTCTTTCACACACAACACTCAATTTCAAAGTTCAAAAATAAGTCCCAACCATACACGATGAGGTTAATACTACCAGTCACCTTCCTTCATCGAAACAAAAACAACATAGCCTATCCCATGAACATGCACATTTCTCAAGACTGCTGTAGCAACCTACTTAGATCACTATACCATACTCAGAAGACCAAGACACTCAATTTCTTCATAACAACTTGCAAAAGACATTGTAACTATCTTCATTCAGCACACAGTCTTAACTCAGCTTCTTCATGCAATACCGAATAATATCATCATAGAAATAACTCATAACATCTGATACTCAGGAAATATTGAGGAACTCATCTATATGTCTCCACACCGCTCAAAGATGTCATAAGGAAATACCATTATTTCCAAAACCCAAACATCCAAAAAGTTCATTTAAAAATAGAGTGCACTGTCATTTCAAAAACTTCTGAAAACTGTCAACCACTAGACCAAGCAAAAACATTCCTTAATGCAGAGATTTATCCATTACCTTTCAAATTGGATGATTACCTTTAGATTGTCTTCTAGTGTCAATGTTATCCTTTGATGCAGCAATATTGTAACCAAGATCAACCTTCATTCTTGGTGTTTGTTTGGCTGTAAACTTCTTTCCATCTAAAGTAGTAAACATTGTTTCATGTTTAGATTTGTCTGCAGAGCTTTGTCCAACCTCATATCCCACTCCTGTAGGATCTTTAGAATTCTTTTGCCTGCTCAACATCTGATTCAATATATTAGTACTATGATCAAATTTCTAAATTTTACCAGATTGAGCCTTGATACTTTCAAACTCTTTTCTTAAAGCAACTATCTCTTCTTCAAGTTTTAGACAAACAATCTTTTTAATCTCCAAATCAGAACTCACAAAACTGCAATCCTCTTATATTCTTCAATTTCAATTTTCTAACTAATAATCATATCGTCCTTAAGAGTTAGTTCTTCTAACAAGGAATCATTATCAAAACATTTCTTTAAAGAATCAATCTCATTTTCTAGATTATTACACAACTCATCCTTGTCTTTTAACTTGACTTCCAAACTCTCTTTTTGCTGAAGTTGTCTTGTCAAAAACTAGTTTTCTTTTCTAAGCTGCTTAATAGTATCTAAGGCACATAGGAGTTCACCTTCCAAATTAACCTCACATTTTGGTTCATCATATTCCTGTTCAGAGTTGACTTCACCCAAAGATTGCTCTACTTTTACACAAGTTTCTTGATCATCTAAATATTCATCAATGTTCTCCCTGGACTTCTTTTCTAAATTATAAAGGTTTACACTGTTGGCGTTTAAATTCGCACCTCTGGAATGCGGATTTGAAAATGGACAGCTATGCACAAATAAACTGCTCTTCAAATTAGGAGGGGAAGCTCCCTCTTGCTGATGGTGTTTGAAAGAAAGTAAACTAAAACTAAGTTGCCTATCTTTTTTATCAGCTTAGAGCACAAGGTTTATTAAACACAAACGCCGCAGCTGATATTTTCTATTTTATGAACTCCAACTACGACTAACTTAAACTAAAGACGTTTCTAACCTCTCAAGTAATAGCAGAGCAAGAGAAGCTAGAAATTAACAAGGTAGATTTTCTGACAAAGTACTTCAATAATCTCTCTCTCAACAAACACCTACACACTTCACTGCAAGTTGAAATCAAGATCATAAAAGCAAAACATAAATAACGGAAATCTGAGATTTTGGATCAAGGAAAAGGAGGCTCATGATTTTATTACTCAAATCTCTGGAACAGAACTCCCTTCTAACATGCCTGGAACAAGAGGTTGCAGCTAAAGAGGCTTGCAATCTTGCTCTTCACACAATAGAAAACAACGATTACACTAACTCCTTGTTGGCTAAAGAGGCTCAACAACTTGCTTATCACAACACAATTGAACAATACTTGAGTAACAAATAAAAGGCACAATAGGCTCAGCGTTTTGTTCTCACTAGCACGGTTAAAAAAAACTAAATGAGCAAAGGCTCTTATTTATAGAGAAGCAGAGGAGTAGGGAACCCTAAAATCTCCTTGCTTTCACAATCTAGGGCTTGCTCAGCAAGCAAGCTTTATTACTAAATCTAGAAAGAAGATAACATCTAAAACCCTAGAAAGCAGAAAAAGTGGGAAATGCCAATTATTACATCTTATCTTCTTTCTATCCTCAAAGAATGGATAAGGATCATTCCAAGAATAGAAAGAAAGCGGCTTTAAAGCTCGATCACATCCGCTAGGAAATTAGAAACAGTGTCCCAGTTCGGTGCATCTATGCCCTCAATAGCAAAACATCGCTTTTCAAGAATATTTTCAGCATCTGCAATAGATCTAAGGAAAGCTTCGACATCACTGGCCGCTTTCTCGAACTTTGCTGACATCACTGAAATATGGCCTATCCTTCCGCCAACTGGATTGCAACTGCGAACAACACTCTGGAATTGATCTTGCACTTCCTCAAGCCTGACGTAGGAACCATCTTCAAGACTATACTGAGAAGGGATCTCTATGATAAACTCACCAATGAAAAGGATAACTTCAATCACCCTTTGTCTGTAGGCGATGAATTCTTCATATATTCTTTCATAGGTTTTAATTTTGAAAACATGACGCTCTCTCCAGGCAAGGATTTGTCTCTTGTGTTCTCTTGAAACTGCTGAACTGTAAGCCATGTCTAAATCAGCAATGATGATCTCATGTCTCGGTTTTACTTCAGCCAGTGTTTGTTCAAATCCTTGGATACCTTGACATAGCTTATGAGCATCTTCCCTTAACTGGAACATTTGTGCCAAGATCTCCCTTCCTCTGACAATGAAACTCTCGATCCACTCCTGAGTCTCTTTCCCACATATGACCAGCTGTCTTAACTGCTGATGATCAGCTGGTGTCTCTAGAATCTGGGGCAGCAACTGGGTTGCTTGTGAAGAACCATGGACAAGGTTAGAAATGAAAAACCTGAGCTGCTGATTTTCAGCCTTGAGGGCTGCCTTGTCCTCTCCATCCTTGAGTACTCTTTCCTGAAGGTTTTCGGATGCAACTCTGAAGAGACTCAAATCTGCATGTCTAGTATTTCTACCGAGATTAGCCTTGACCATGACGAAGTCATCCATGTTCACCTCATCCCTATTCTTGTCTTCTGGGGGCACTGCAGTCTCCATGACTATCTCGTTATCAGGATTCCTATAAAAGTGAACTTGCTTCTTTGCCTTCTTCTTAGGAGGTTCCTGATAGATGTTATCGAGATCATCAACACTCACTTGATATGAAGGCCTTCTACTAACCCTTCCTAAGGAGTTCTCAAGCCAAGACACAGTAGTATATTTACTAACTTCCTCAGGAGGTGCAACTGTAATCTCCTCATCATCTTCGATATCAAGATCAATGTGAATTGGTGAAGAACCTGTCAAAGGTACAAAAACATGTGTTGTAGGTGGCTCCTCTGTTTCATTCTGAGGTATGGGCTCATCAGGAGGAACTTCTGAATCAGCTGTAGGCTGCTCTTGTATGACTATGCCTGAGAAATCCAACCTTCTTTTTACATTTTTATTCGATCTACTACCTTTGACGCCTTCTTGAGACTAACTTTTACCCTTCCCTTTCGACTGTGCTCTGGAGGAAGAGGGAATTATCTTTGGCAGCTCTGCTACTGGAATGGAGTTTTTCCTTTTAAGGACCAAGAAAACATTACTATGCTCAAGGACTTGTCTTGTTCTGTCTTCAACTGAAAGAGATCCCTTGTTTGCCAAATTAACTTGTGGTAAGGGTTGATCTTCAATTCGTTTCTGAGTGTACATCGGGAGAAGCACATCTTCATCATCATATGATAGCCCTTCTATATCTTCATTTAAGCAATCTTTCATCTGATGGAGAGTGAGCCTGCTATAACTACGTCTCCGCACCTCAAACTCATCTGCACAATTAGCCCAAAAATCTTCCAGTGCGGCTATATGATCATAGTTCTTCTCCAATCAGCCAGCGTAGACACCATGAGGATCAAATGATCATCTCTCGCTATAAGATTTGAGGCCAAATTTATCTAACTCTTCTCCTATTGTCTTGGCATCTGCAGTAGTCCTGCATGTATAGATTCCCAACCCTAATGGAAAGTGGAGGGAGGGTTTCCTTCTGTTCCTCAAGGCTGTGTGGACACCGTGAGCCTGCCTCAAGAACTCCATGAAGATGACCTCATCTGACGGATACCTTGGCAACATGAGTGGGGCACCTGAATAACCATAGACCCTGAGATAGGTAAAGGTAGGAAACTGTATAAACCAATCCGCCCATTCCGCAATTGCTGCCTTGGCAACTGAAGATATACGGACATGCAGCTCATTGTCTAGGTCTCGCACTATATACATCAGAAAAGCCTCGCTCACCCTTTTGTAGTGGTGCAACGACTTTGTGAATTCCAATTGGGGATAGTAGTTATATATGTTTTGTACGCTCAATGACCCCTCAGCGTTTAACCCTTTGAATTGACCTTGATAGGCCACTAAGTAGACTAGGTACGAGACCATGTGGAATACATGAAACTGGAAGTATTATGTTATCTGCTGATGTAGACAGTCACTGATCAAAGTAGGCCAGTCATAGAACTCGGTTTTCTTCATGATGTGGGGTATGGCATAAAACATCCAAGGTTGAAACTTGGTGGCATCTTCTGAGCCAGTGACCCTATTGAGCAAAGTGATAATGATGGCAACCTCGTCCTTGAACTCCCCTCACCCAACGTTCTTTGGCAAGGTCTTATGTTTTTCTTTCATCCATCTCTGTGCAATCTTCTTGCTATATTTATCTTTATGCATATTCCATATCCTTTTGCATTCACCCTTTGAGAGAGTAACGCTTTCAGGCCACGGGGAAATAGAAAAACACTTCTCAATCATATCAGGCTTTAGACTGCAAATCAATCTACCATATGCTGACTGGATCTCCCTAGTAGTCGGGTTGTAATGTTTAATGCAAGCGATTACGAACTCAAGACTCTGAACTTATATAGGGATTGACGCTGCTGCGAGGAGTCTGGAATGTCCTAGGTTCTTGATTGAAGTGTTGCTTGCTCTCTCCAAGGCATGTAAATCGAACACCGGCTTGATATGATGCAAGTCTGTCTCAACTGTTTTGATGTAATTGTGAAAGAGAGCTGATTCAAACTTGAAAACATTGGGAGTGTACTCCATTTCGAAAAACTTGAAGAATGACTGTAAACTTGCATTGGTTCTGACAAGTCTTGAGCAATTTCTATTTTTAGAATGCTGATTTTTATGCTCCAACGGACAAATTTTTGACAAATTTTTCTGAGATATGGGTTTTGCTCAGAATTTCATTGCAAGACAACCCAAATCGTCCATTTTTGAAAATTTTGAATTTTGCCTAAAAAAGCAGCAAACCCTAATTTCTTCAATTTTTTTGAAAAAAGCTGGCACCTGGGTTTTGTTCAGAACAAGATTAGAAATGGACCCAGTTGATTAGTTTTGCAAAAGCCTGACGTTTGATCGAAAAAGCAGCCAACCCTAGGTTTTGAAATTTTCTTGAAAAAAGTTGCAATATGGGTTTTCTTCAAAAGACTGATTGAAAAGGACCCAGATGGTTGAAATTTGAATGCACTGAGGTTTTCACTGACATGCAAAATAAAAGAACTTGCTGCAATTTGGTGAAGTTCTTGAAAATTTCTTCAGAAAATTAAAGCAAGAAAACCCAGATGACAGAAGAAAGGAAAGCCTTGGCCTTTTGCTTGAAAAATTCAATCTTCTGGAACAAAAAGCTTGAAAAAGCAAGGGTTTATGCTTGCTAGTATAAAAAATCTGATGTAAAACCAACAAAGATGGATTCTTGAATCACAAAAATTCTTCAAACTTGCTGCTCCAATTTTCTCCTCTAGATGCTACCTGCAAAAATAATGAAAAATACATGAAAGAATGATGTTAAATAGACTTTAGAGCTTTGGATTAGGTTTTGCTTTCTTTGCTTTTATTTCCCAAAACCCTAAAACTCAGCTTCCTTGAACCTGGATGCCATCTTCCTTTTGCAATTTTGAAACTTTTTGAAAATCTCAAAAATTTCTCTAAGGCATGAACATTTGGGCGCCCTTCTTCACCAGGGCCGCCCACTTCTTCCAATGTTAGCTTATTTTTTGATTTTTTCAACTTTTCACCATTTTGACATGCTACTTTGCCTCTGATTTCCCATTGACAGATTGACCCAACAGGCGAGCTGAAGGTTTCATGGCAGAGCTTGACTGATTCCGAGAAAGAAGTTCTGGAGGCACCTCTGGCAAAATCCTTCATTTCGACCTCTGAAATCATAAGTGCCCTTTCCTTCCAGGGGCGCCCATTTTGTCTAGAGTTAGCCATTTTCACGACTTTTAAATTTCTTCATAAACTACTCTCTTACAAACGATCTTATTGAATCTGGAGCTCCGGGCGTCGGATCGACTGACATTTATACTCATCACGAAGCTGACGAAGAATGAGAAGGGGTCTTCTGGGACGAACTTTGTCAAACAATGCATTTAAGGCCTCCAAAAGTTTGGGCGCCCATTTTTGCTGGGGGCGCCCACTTTTACCAGACTTAGTTTATTTTTTATCTTTCTATGTTTGCTTCTGAAACTTCGTTCTTAGCCTTCGTCGAACCCCCTGTTCAGCTCCTCGTATCTGGTGACTGCGGACTCCAATTGACGTGTTGGATGTCTCGTTTGAAAGTTGGATCAATCGTGAAGAGATTTCATTAGACACTTGTCTGCAGATTCATCTGTTAGGGCCCTTGAAAACTTGGGCGCCCTTCTTGACTGGGGGCGCCCACTTTGCCAACACTTAGTCAAATTTTAATATTTTTCAAATTCTTCACTCTATTTTCCGTGAGAATCCCTCCTGTTCGTCGTCGAATCCCGGATGACTGAATGATCTATTGACTGCGTCGTTGGATTCGCTGCGAAGCTGACAGAGAACTGAACAAGTTTGACTGGGAGCTTGAAACCCTAATTTTATCATCTGATGCCCTAAAAAGATGGGCGCACTTTCTTCACTAGGGCACCCAAGTTTGACAGTGTTAGAAAATTTTCATCATTTTTCACTTTCTTTCTCATTCTTTGTGCATGTTCATCGTCTTGCCTTCTGCTGAGATTTTGAATGCTGAAACTGACGCCTGAAAGCCGATTGACCTTCTTGACAACCTAGAAACTCCTAATACACTTCTGAAAAGCAGACTAGACCCAGGAGGGCAAAACTGATCTTTTTAGGATTCTGACTGCACCAACTTGATATGGACGTATTTTGAGCCAATCAAAATCAGTTCGGACCCTGTTGGACCAACTTTATATTTTTAGAAATTTTCTATTGTTTAGAAAGTTTTTCCAGTATCCATTTCGAAAGAAACCTAGAAAAACCTAGAAAACGTTACTAATTTGAGAAAATTTCTAAAAATAGCAGTTTTCCTAAATTTTAGGGATGAAAAACTGAGATCTGGGTTTTGTAGGTTAAGTTGTTCTTAGCAGACCCAGATCATCAGAAATTGAATTTTTTTTGTTTTGACCCCTCATGCAAGACGTACACACCCAAATTATGACCTTTTTGACTGATTTAACAAGACTTTTACTCATTTCTTCAAAATGTCTAAGTGTAACAAAAATTTTAATTTTGGGGTACAACATTGGCTCTGTTTGGGGACCATGGCGGATACTTACGGCATAGGAAAACCATAGAATCTCTGGAATTTAAGCTTAGACCAGTGCCTTGTCCATTGGGTATCGGAGTCAGCATTATTTCCTAATCACCTATTTTGCAAGACATTCCTTAATCACCTATAACCGGACTTCCTAGAAATCACCTAATAGTTGGAATTCCCTATTAATCACCTATTACATGACAGGACTGTTATGGAAAGGGGAAATACAACATAACGAAAACATCATGGAAAGGGGAAACACATTACAAAAAATAATGAAAAATATTTACAAAGATTGTTTTTGAGAAAACTTACTCCACCCCCGAAGGGAGGAAGTGCTTCAGGTACTGCCCGCTGTGTGGTAGAGGGAGGAGACTTCCATCCAAGTGCGAGAGAATATAGGTGTTCTCCCCTGCGGGCTCGTGAATCTTGAAAGGTCCCAGCCACAAGGAATCAAATTTTCCGTGCATTCCCTTGGGCTCATGTCTCTTATCCCATAAAAGGACTTGATCTCCAACCTTGAAATCTCGTTGGCGAGCTTTCTTGTCAAAAAAATTCTTCACTCGCTCTTGGTGTTGAGTGATTCTATCTACTACCTCCACCCTTTCTTCTTGAAGCTTTGTCAGGTACGAGATGCGCTTCTGGATTGGATCTGTAAACTCTCCATCTTCTACCGCAATTGCCAACTACAAGGCGGACAACTCCAATGTGATAGGTATCATTGCTTCCGTTCCATACAGGAGTATAAAGGGTGAGGTACCAATGGCTCTCTTTGGAGTAATTCTATCAGCCCAGAGAGCATCATAAAGTTTCTTGTGCCAAGTTCGTTGACTGGAATCAACCAACTTGCGGATGATCGTGACAATGTTCTTGTTTGACGATTCAGCTTGTCCATTACCCTACAGGTAATAATCTGATGAATGAGATAAAGTAATGTTGTGATCAAAACAGAACTCCATTAGCTCCTCGGATGAGAAACATGTTGCATTATCTGTCACGATTTTGCGAGGCACTCCGAAGCGTGTGACAATGTTTTCCTTTAAGAACTCACACACGACCTCGGACGTAGCTCGCTTGGTAGGAATGGCTTCAACCCATTTAGTGAAATAATCAGTGGCTGTAAGGACATAAATATGCCCCTTGCTGGAACGTGGGTTGATAAGACCAATAAAATCTAAACCCCATTGCTGAAATGGAGCATCTATAACAACTGGCCTGAGAGGAGCGGCTGCTAACTTTGCCTTGCCAACAAACTGCTGACACAACTGACATTTATGTACCCACTCGTATGCGTCGCGGAACATGGTCGACCAAAAGAATTGTGCCCACAAGATTTTAAAAGCTGTCACCTTTGAAGAAAAGTGACCACCGCATGCTTGATTGTGAAAGGCTTCTAGCAAGCGCCATTATTGATCCTTGGTAACACACAACAAGAATGTTCCATCAAGACCCCGCTTGTACAGGACATTGTTGATGATTACATAATTCTGCGCTTTCAGCTTAAGCGTTCTCCTTTGTTGCTTGTTTAAGTGATTTGGACAATCACCGTACGTCAGGTAATACCATATCTCAGTAAACCATTCTCCCAAAGATTCAATCAGCAAGACCATTGGCAGGTCTTCTTTTACTTCAGGCTCGGTCTTAGGTATACCTTTGGCTCGAAGCTTCTTATCTCCATCCTCTGCTATCAACTGACAAAGACCTCTCCCGCGAACGAGTTTGGTCGGCTTGATCTCCAAATCATACTCTTGCACCTTCATGACCCAGTTACCTCTTTTGGAGCCCATCTCCTGTTGAGTTAATATGCTTTTCACTGCTGGATCTGTGACATATACGATGGTATGAGAATTCAAGATATAAAATCTGAAATTCTTTACAGTTCGAACCACTGCATAGGCATTCTTTTCTATCTGAGAGTATCTTGATTCACTGTCTTTGAAACTATAGCTCATAAAAGCTATGGGAGATTCAGTTTCTTCATTTAACTTCTGTGTTAGAATGGCAAACAAAGTATGTTCTGATGCATAGCAATAAAGGATAAATTCCTTTTCAAAATCAGGACGGACTAGCACTGGAGCTCGACTGATGGCTTCTTTTATTGCTGCGAAAGCCTTCTTGCCCTCTTCTGTCCATTTGAAAACTGTCTTCTTTTTCATCATAGCAGATATATCTTTAGTCAACTCAGAAAAATCTAGTACAAACCTTCGTATGAAATTTACCTTACCAAAGAAAGAGTGTACCCCAGTTCTTCTTGTTGGAAGAGACAAACTTCGGATAGCTTCAACCCGACTTGGGTCAATTCGAGTTCCCTCCTTGGAGATGATGTGGCCAAGCAACTTGCCTTTCGTCACCACGAAGATAGACTTCTTGGGATTTAATGATATTTTATGGTATCTGCATCTCTCAAAGACCTTCCCTAGATGTGAAAAATGATCTTCTCGTATCTTTGAGAAAATAGTGAGGTCATCTAGATAGACAACAATTACTTTGTTCTTCAAGTCATCAAATTCCAAATCCATGGCTCTCTGAAATGTAGCACCGGCGTTGATGAGGCCAAAGGGCATTCTTTCATAAGCAAACGTACCCCACGGGGTTGTGAATGTCGTCTTGAATTGATCTTCTTCAGCTACTGCTATTTGATTATATCCAGAAAAACCATCCAATTAGGACAGCATCTCTGAACCGGTAACCATTTGCAAAGTGTGCTCCATGATCGGCAAAGGATAATTATCCTTGAGCGATGATTGATTCAAATTCCTGAAATCAATGCAAATTCTAATTTCTCCATTCTTCTTGCGCACATGAACTATATTTGACACCCAGGTGGAATGATGGATCAAAAAAATGATCTTTGCATTCACCATCTTCTGGACCTTCGCGTAGATGGTATCTTGAATCCGCGGATTGTAGTGTCGTTGCTTTTGCCTGAAGGGCTTTGCTTCAGGTTGAAGAGGAATCGTGTGAGACAATTCTCTTGGTGTAAAAACTTTCAAATCTTCATATGACCAGGCGAAGACATCGCGGTATTGCTTGAACAAAGAGATGAACCTCTCACTTTCCTTTGTCGTACAACATGTACCCAGATTAACAAGCCTAGGCTTGTCAACTGTTCCAATATTGATTTGTTGATATTCGGAAGATGTTCTTTCGCTTGAGTTTCTCTGATCTTGTATGTATCTATCGTGCCTGTCAAAAATATTCTCCAAGGAAACCAACCCCTTGGAATTTTATTTCCTTTCAACTGGATAATGCTGGTATCAGGCTCTTCTGGACTTTCTTTGTCTTCAGTAATCTTCGGCACATTGGAGACTTCTATTACTGCTTCTCTGTGAGTAGATGAACTGCCCTCAAAGAACAATTCTTTGAAATTATCTCCCATAACAAGAAACTCCTTAATGTGTTCATCATCGTTAAAGACTTGCCAATTATCATAGTTGTCAGGTACCGCTGGCCTGTAGATTAACTTAATGGCAAATGCATTCTGATGGAAGTCAGAATGTGGCATGAAAAGTGAAGCTGATACCGCGAGGGCATCTGCTCTGCTATTTTCTAGACGTGGAATGTACTTGATATCAAAAGCTTCGAACCAATCTATTACATTCCACACCCTATTTCTATAGTGTCGAAGACGATCTGCTTTCACTCTGAATTGATCTCTAACTTGCTTTACAACAAGCTCTGCATCACCTTCGACCCTAAGATATTTGATACCCATGTCTTTTGCATTTCTAAGACCTAGTAAAAGTGCCTCATATTCTGTCGTGTTGTTTGTACATTCAAATTGCAAGCGATATGCAAAAGGATACAACTGTCCTACAGGAGAACTTATCACAACTCCTGCTCCCGAACCAACAGTGGAACAACTACCATCGAACTGCAAAGTCCACAACTTAGGATCTTCTGCTGATTTCTCCACGATGCACGTGATTTCTTGACTTTCTTCAGGAATCTCTGATAACATGGCGTAAGTACCAAGACCCATTTCTTGATATAAAACTTGAGCTTGAGGATCTTGAGACTTCACGACCGCAAATCGGGATTTGGGCTCTGGTTCCAGCTTGAAAGTTCCATTCTTTAATGGAATGTTTGCAGAAGACCAATCCATTTGAATCTCTCCACCGAGGTCCTTGCAAAAGCTTTTGCTTAATAGCATCCCATAGCTTGCTGGAATATCAGCTACGAGGATGGTCATCATGATTTTCTTTTCAGGACAAGCCGCCAATCTCACTTGAGCATCCTTTAATTGTCCGACTAACGACACTGACTTGGACTCCAGTGAGTAACATTTGTCCCTTGTCTTGGTGCATGAAAGTCCTAGAGCGTTCATCACTTGCAGAGGCATGACGTTGTCTAAAGCTCTAGAGTCAATGATACAATTGCTCAATTTGTAACCCCCTATATATAGAGAAATATAGAAGGGCTTAGGCTTGTCTTCCACCAAAACGGATGATTCAAGCAATGTGGGTTGCTTGACAAGTCCTTTCTTCATGAATTTGAGAAGTCGGTCCACTTGCTCTGGATGATCTTGGAGATACTCTAACTGAAAAATCTGCACTTTGTTCTTCATTAAAGAATCTACAATATCAAAATTTGCTGAAGACGAGTCTTCAACAACTGCTTTTATGGTCTCTTGAGAAGACTTAACATTTGAAGTACAAGCTACTTCTTTTCCTTTTTCTTTGTCTTTTGATACTTTCAGTCTCTCTTCTTCCTCTTCTTTGTGTGCCCTCAGATGTTGAGCTCTAGTAAACACATGAGTCGTATGATTCTCAGGATTTACTGCAAGAGAGTACTGATGAATATCTTCTTCTAGTTCTTCAAAATTGGGTTCACTTTCAAGTAGCCTGTTGCGGAGTCGCCATTGAAGTTGTTTGATTGAGGTAGAACAATATTCGAACTTGGAGTTGGTACGAAACTTGGTGCAGGTGCAACTTTGGCATATCCCATTATCTCGTTCATTCTGACATTTTCGGGGCAAGAGGCACCGGTATGTTCAGTGGAATCATGAAAAGAGCAAAACAAAACATTTTGTGTATTGTCAGCTACCTGCCTTGGTGGAGGTGGCCCTCGCGGCCTATAATTGTTGTAAGGCTGAAAGCTATTTCTCTTCGGCTGATACGGCTGTTGAGGTTGATAAGGTTGCTATGGTGCTTGATATGATTGTGGTGCCGGTAAAGTAGGTGGTGGTGCAACTTCAGCAAGAGGCGTAGGCTGGAGTGGCAATTGCCTCTTGAGAATAGTCACTTCATTAGCAACCCTTTGAAGTAACGGATCGACGAAACTTTGAACCAAAGGCCTTATAGCATCCCCTCTGATCTTTCCTGAAGTGATCATGTTGTCTTCAATTTCTATGGCACCTTGTTGTGCTTCTCCCAGTTCTGTCTCGTGGGCCGATCTCAAGATAAAAGCTATCTCCGATGGAAGTGCATTGACAAAACTGCTCAACAGGATCTTAGGTGATGGATTGAGTGTATATGAGAGACGAGTGACCAGGCAGTTGAACCTTGCCACGAACTCCCTCATTGGTTCATTGTCTTCCTTCTTTGAATTTGAAAGCTGAGCGAATAACTGGTGGCTATCTTCAACTGGTTTGAACCTTGCAAGAAACTTCTCGGTCATAGTATTCCAGTTGTTTATGCAACCAAGCTCCAAGTGATTAAACCATTCAGTAGCAGCTCCCGCGAGAGTCTCAACAAAGAGACGTACAACAATATCTTCATGAGCTACATGCAAAACAGTGCAAGCCGTTGAAAAGGCTGAAAGATTATCGTCGGGATGTTGACTTCCATCACCTTGAAACCGTGGAAAGTGCTTTCTTGACCCCTTAGGCAATTCATGATTTGCTCCTAAAGCCAAAGGTCCAATATGATCAGCCCAAGGTAGTGGGGGACCTCTTCTTCGATTGCGATTGTTGTTGATATTGTTGTTGTTGTGATCACCCATTGCTTCATATTCTTCTTCTTTGAACACAGGTACGATGTTGAACTCAGGAACTGTGTTGGATTCAGGAACTGTGTTGGATGACTCTCCAACTTCTGTAGGATGTGTGTGTGGAAGGAAAGTATCTTCTTCTTGGAAGAGAGGATTTATTCTTTTTCTCCTCCTTGTATAGACTATGTACACCAGGATTGTCTAGTCCCACGTGGGTGGTGGCAAGACAAGTCTCTCGGCTAAAATATCGGCTTTCTCTTCCTCTTGGTCTAGAATAACAACAGTGTTTCTCCACTGAGCAGGGGTCTCCTTCTTCTCAAAGATGAAACTCCTTAGGCTGCTGATAATGTCCACTTGCTCTCCTTCAATTATCTGGAAACTCGGCTGGATAACTGGAGGTGTAAGATCAGGTTGTTGAACTGGAGCAATAGGACACCAGATAGTCATACCCGTGACATAAAGCCTAAGCTTTCTTTGTTGTTCAATGCCTCGTGCCCCACGGTGGGCGCCAAAAAAATGTTGGCATTCAAATTCTCACCTCTGGAATACGGATTTGAAAACGGACAGCTATGCACAGATAAACTGCTCTTCAAATTAGGAGGGGAAGCTTCCTCTTGTTGATGGTGTTTGAAAGAAAGTAAACTAAAACTAAGTTGCCTATCTTTTTGATCAACTTAGAGAACAAGGTTTATTAAACACAAACGCCGCAGCTGAGATTTTTTGTTTTATGAACTCCAACTACGACTAACTTAAACTAAAGACGTTTCTAACCTCTCAAGTAATAGCAGAGCAAGAGAAGCTAGAAATTAACAAGGTAGATTTTCTGACAAAGTACTTCAATAATCTCTCTCTCAACAAACACCTACACACTTCACTGCAAGTTGAAATCAAGATCATAAAAGCAAAACATAAATAACGGAAATATGAGATTTTGGATCAAGGCAAAGAAGGCTCATGATTTTATTACTCAAATCTCTGGAACAGAACTCCTTCTAACATGCCTGGAACAAGAGGTTGCAGCTAAAGAGGCTTGCAATCTTTCTCTTCACACAATAGAAAACATCAATTACACTAACTCCTTGTTGGCTAAAGAGGCTCAACAACTTGCTTATCACAACACAATTGAACAATACTTGAGTAACAAATAGAAGGCACAATAGGCTCAACGTTTTGTTCTCACTAGCACGGTTAAAAATAACTAAATGAGCAAAGGCTCTTATTTATAGAGAAGCAGAGGAGTAGGGAACCCTAAAATCTCCTTGCTTTCACAATCTAGGGCTTGCTCAGCAAGCAAGCTTTATTACTAAATCTAGAAAGATAAAACCCTAGAAAGCAGAAAAAAGCGGGAAACGCCAACTATTACATCTTATCTTCTTTCTATCCTCGAAGAATGGATAAGGATTATTCCAAGAATAGAAAGAAAGCGGGAAAGAAAGCTTCTAGAAGAAAG
>VDFB02000015.1:8274086-8300213 GCA_007258455.2 Sequoia sempervirens | reverse complement strand
GCTCTCTAAACTTTTGTTCTTCCTCCCACCATGCAGCTGATTTCAGTGAATTTCTCTTATATATTTATGCAATGCTCCCTTTTTTTCCTTCACTACCTTTCTACAACAAAGCTGAGAGCCTTGCTCTACTTACCTATCTGTTTCTCACCAAAGCTTTGAATGCTATAAACCTTTTTTGTTTCTTAAAATAGACCCACCATCTCTTGGAAAAGCCACTGACCTATAGTAAAAATTACTTTTCTCCAAACACAATGGCTGTTTATTGGAGCACACACATTAATATGTGCTGGTTCCAAAAATTCTTTTGCATGTCATGGTTTACCAACTTCAAATGGTGATCAGATCTACTTTCCCATCAAATATTCTATGCATACATCTTGATGTTCTTAAATAGAGACAATTCATGGACCATGTTAATCTTGCTAAGTACAAAAGGATGCTCATAATTGAGATGTCCATGCCTCTTGTGCCAAAGTGCACTATTATTCTCCATCACCACAAGTGCATGTGAATTCAGATTTGGGATAACAAAGTTTGTGTGATCCCTTCTCACCAATACCAGTTACAATCGCCTTCCAATTATGAATATTTGTGACCATACACTTGTTGTCATGAAAATTTACTGAAAGATGAGGACTCTTTGTTATTTCAATAATAGATACAAGGTTTTTGTTTGAGACAAACATATATCAAACATTCTTGAAAGTATGACACACAATATTGTTTAATGTGACATGAACATCACCACATCCTTCAACATAGTGAATCCATCCATTATCAAATGAAATGGATTCACTTCTACTCTTAAGCAAGAGTTATATTCTAGTCTTTGTGGTAGGTATGATTTTTGGATGTACCTTAGTTGAAATATGAAGTTGTGGACTAGTCATGCCTAGGATACTACAAATGCAAAATATTTTGTCACCTATTGTGTAATGAACCACACTCTGGTGATCCACTCTGCTACCACTGTAGTGAAATGCTTTGACACCACTGTGATGAACCGACACTCTACTTCGATGGTTTCACGGTGCTTGTAGGTCTGATTTGTATTTGGTGTTTGTTTCTTTTGTGTTTTTCGTGTTTTGATGTTTGATGCCAATGATACACATGAATTTAACAAGCATATGCATGTAATAGAAACTCAAATAAACCAAACTACTTATGAAAATTCGAACAAGACTCAAATGGTAGTCAAGAAGCATTCTTCATGATATAAGAGCTTACATGGAATAGACGACTTGCATCAAGTTTGAACAAAATACATCATATGAATTAATTTAACTTACAGCCAAACATCACTGTGAATAGTGACGTGCTACAGTACCCGCCCCTAGTAAAATGCTCATACAAACTAACTTACGAACTTCTCCCACCAAATAACGGATTAGAAGTCTTCCAGTAGCAAGGGCGCCCCTTTTGGATGTGAAAGCAGCCACTAAAGAGAGGTGTTTTTCTTTCTATTTGCTGTCATAAACCCTCAAACAAGGCGGCTGGCTGTAGATGCTTAAAAACAGCTCCAAAGTCTTCAAAAATGCAAGCAACTCCTTCTAGATGGCAAATGGAGACTCTAGCAGCAAACCCCTTCGAAAAGGATGACTTCAACAACTTGTAATCAGCAAAATAAAGCTCCAAATGGATCAACAAGAAACTAACCAGCAACTTTAGGGTGGTATTTCACACCATCAAGAAGCCAAAATTCGAAGAACAAAGCCCAATCCAGGCTTTCCCACTGCTGAAATCAAGAAACCCTAGTTTCTCTCTTCCACAACTCCACACTTCCAAGTTTAATTCAACAAAATAACTCTATGCATGAATGGGTCGAACTTTCTCTTGCATTCTTATAATTTCTCATTGAAAACACTATTCATTAAAAACACTATTCACTTAAGTTATGTCTTTTTTCACTTTAGCCATGAATAGTAACTGAAAAATAGAAAGTGACCCCTTTAAAAAATAGACACATGGTCCCTAAGCCTGAGGAAGTGAAATAAATGGTGAAGATCATCATTTTAAGCTCCAATAACACGCCAAACACACAATTTCACCACGTCACCATACTTCGGATACCAACACTGCATTTTACTGACCAAGTGCCTGTTCAAGTGACCCTCTATCCAGAACCATTAGCCTACAAGGATCGACATAATAGGCTAATCCACCAACTCTGATGCTTGTGAAAGAATGGGGACATTACATATTGGTCATCACTCTTAAATACATCTACTTTCTTTGATCACCATCCCAAGTCACTCTTTCTCTTCTAACAATTTCTCTTGAAATGTCCACATTTCTGATATTAATAACAGCATAACCTTTCTTATTTTATTTCCATTTGCACTTACAGCATAACCATAGACCCAATAGCAAGCAATGGCGAAATATTAATCCTTAAAAAGGGCTTGTCTTTATTGACATTAACACTAATCATCTACCAAAGATAGTCTGTTGTATCTATGTATCAATTGGCATGACACCATTTCAAGCTTTGTATAGGTATAGTCCACATCTATTGATAGATTGAAGCATCCAAGATACTATGGGATTTCACTGTGGAGAGTTAACAGACTTTGCAAGCTCTTAGGATGATCCTAAGAAAGCTCAAAGCAGAATAAAGACACAAACCAATCAGCAGTGCTCAGAAAGGTCATTTGCAGTTGAAGATTATGTTTTCTTCAATTTACATTCACTCACTCCAGTTTGCTCAAGAATGCTCAAATACAGGTGTGATATTTCTCCTCGGGCATGTAGGGCTTAAAAAGCCAAAAGCCAAATTGTTTTCCCACACAATTTCCGCATTTGACAATGCTTGTTTGCACAGCATAAATTTTCATCTCAAACTCATTTAGTACTCATGAGTGCTCCAAGTCAAAGTGGAAATCCCACCAAAAAATCATTTTTGCAGACTCACAAGTTAAAGTTGGGAAAACTCAGAGATGAAAAAAACTCATAAATACTTGACAAGTAGTCTGTCTATGCTATGGACCATTCAAGGTTCTTCAATGTATTGAGCAAGTAGCTTATGCCTTGGAATTACCCACAAGTGCCAAGATACACAATACCTTCAATGTATCTGATTTAGAAAAAGAAATTGGTCAAAATTTGAAAAATTTACAAGTATTCCCTCCCCTTCATGCAAAAGGAAAATCGATGTTGGTACCAAAGCTCATCTTGGCCACTGGAGAATGCAAATTACAGAAGAGGGTTCTAATAGAATATCTGGTGTAGTGGAAGAATCCACCTACTAAGGATGCTTCATGGGAGGGGCCTAATACACTTCAACATCCTTCCCTATTGTCTTGATTAGGGACCAAAATATAGAGGAAGGGTAGACATTTAATAAGCCAATGTGTGTCAGGGGAATAAAATAGAGAAATAAATAAATAAAATAATGGGGACTTTATCCTAGGATAGAAATAGATAGTTTTAGAGAGAAATTAGACAATAAGAGAATAAGACTACTTCAAACAATAGACTTGAATGCAAACTAAATTTAGGAGTCTAGTTGGAAAGTTTGTTAAAGTTGCATATAGTTAACATGTGGTTAAAATTTCAGTATGCATATTAATTGAAGGTGACTCAAGAATTAAGAAGATAACTGCAAGTAGACTCCTCTTCTCCCTTCAGTCGTCTTTCTTTATAAAAAACTGAGAATAATCATTTCAGGTGTTGGGAAGTCAGATATTTAGAATGTTGTAGCAGTTTGTCCTAAAGATTAGTTATCCTCACCAATTGGAAGTGGCTCACCTCAAAGCTTGGTCTTTTCTTTTCAAATTCTCCTTTTTCCACTTTTGCAAAGTGATAATGATCTAGATGAAGAATAATCTTCTTGACATGGATGTATTATAAAGTTTTCTGTCTCTTTAGTCCAGATTATGGAAAGGATTATAAAATCATAATAATAGGATTCTCGCTTAAGAAATATCTCTTTGTACCAATCATCTACCAATTAGTATGAATTTACTCATCACGGTACTCCATTCTTGCTCTTATTTCCTAATTACACTTCCTTCTGGATATCACTTAATGCAAACGTAGTGATTTTCCTTCACCCATGTCTTGTCCTTTTCAGGTCATAATGCTGGAAAAGTGGCACAACCCACACATTCCAAGAAAAAGTGTCTATGTTAGCAATTCAATCTGTAATTCCATCAGACAATTGTATGGACAATTCACTAACACAAATCTGCTACTTATCTAATGACTTAAAATTATATGTCACTTCTATGATTCATGAACAATACAAAAAAGTTGCAGGAAATTGTATGCTTTCCAACACAACTAAAAAGAATTCTATTCAGCTATGGAAACATAGAGAAAAATGGAAAAACATGAAACTACAATGAAAACATAACATAGATACTGTACTTACCCTGGAAAAATGCAATGAGGGTTAACTGCGGCATGTGAATGAGTTGTGCCTCTGGTCTTCCATTCAAATTCTAAGATTAACAATGCAAATTTACAAAAAATGCCTCCCAACGGAGCAATTAGACTATTGTAGGCTTCAAAACATCTCTCCTACTGTATCTTGCTATTCTTTCTGCAAACTCAGGCTAAAATGACTTCCCATACCCTACTGAAACACTGATACAACTGCTCCAAACTGTACAAAAAATAAACTCCAGACGATTAAAGGAATTGATATATGCATAAACACTTAATTCTCACCATCTTCTAACATCACACCTAACATCACATCTTAATACCATGTCAACACTTCCTCATTATCATACTAATTCCCCTTTTCACTCACCACCACTAATTAATTAAACAATTTATATTATTTGGTTAATCAACCTAACAATCATCCATCTATTCCAAAATAAATGAATAAATCCATTTTCATATATTCTCCACAATAATTTTTTAAAAATTAATTATCCACTCATATTCCATCATAACTCTTCCATGCTTCCCTTCTATTTTATGTCTATGCACAACTAAGTACTCAAAATAAATAAATAAAAATGACTAATTATCCTCAACCATTTTAGTGTCCACTAAGGAGCCACCATAACTCCCTCTTGATTATTCTTAGTCACTGAAGATTCTCCATTCATCTCAATCAATCTCAACTATTGATTCAAGACAAATCCTCACCATTCACATCCTCAACCATGTTAGTTTTATGATCAGAAATGTAAATAAGCAGAAAAAACAACACACAGATCAATGAACACAGCAATTTTACCCTAGGAAAACCCTCCTACTCGAGGGAGGAAAACCCAGCAAATAATATCCTCTTAGATATCAGAATAATAAGCGCAGAACACTGCTTACAAATCAGGCCTTACACAAGGCTGAGTCTGAAACAAAGAATGGAGACACTTCTCTTTAAAATGGATCTGCTGCTAATATTGGCGAACTGCTAAGAATGGCGAATTCCTGCTGCTAATAACGGCGAGCTCCTGTTGCTAATAAGATGCGAACTCCTGCTACTAATAAGATGCAAACTCCTGCTGCTAATAGGATGCGAATGAATGAATAAACTTGATGATTCAAATGTGAGGTCTTCGCCTCCCTTATATACAAAGATAGGCGACCTCTTCTCTAGGTCGGCCCCTTTAGAAAAATAAAGAATATAAAATATTATTTAAGACATGAAGGCTGACCTGCCTTAGACAAAGATACATTAAGGAGAAAAATATCTCTTGCAGCTACAACACTAACACTCCCTCTTAGCTAGGGAGGTATTTTTCCAAATATCCTCATCATGGAGTCTCTCAACATGACGCCCACAATGGCTACACCCATTTGTGGAAAACCACATCTCAATCTCAGAGATGTACAAAAGTTCATCACGAAGTCTCTCGAAGTGATGTCATCATGGAGTCTCTCAACATGATTTCCACAATGGCTACTCCCATGTGTGGAAAGAAACACATCTTAGTCTCAAAGATGTACACGGGTTCATCACGGAGTCTCTCAACGTGATGTCATCATGGAGTCTCTCAAAATGACGTCTCATCTCAGTCTCAGAGATGAATAAGGGTTCATCACAAAGTCTCTCAATGTGATGTCGTCATGGAGTCTCTCAACATGACTTCTCATCTCAATCTCAGAGATGAATAAGGGCTCATCACGGAGTCTCTCAACGTGATGTCATCATGGAGTCTCTCAACATGACGTCTCATCTCAGTCTTAGAGATGAACAAGGGCTCGCACCTCATATTTCTCCGTCTCAGAGAAATATACACTACAAGGGCTTTCACCTCATATTTCTCCGTCTCAGAGAAATATACATTATAACAAATCTTCATGATGATGTGACTCCCTCTGAAGCTCCAAGTACTCACATCAACCTTCTGACCTCCTCATCCAAGATTGCCTCTGTTGGTTTGTCAGACTCCCTCTGAATATCATTTCCTCCTCTTCGAAGAAACTGATCACAATGACAATCTGTATAGGTTCTCCTAACGAGTCCCAATCACACAAGCTGAATTTATGCTGGAGTTCTTCGACCACGCAAGAACCTTTCCTTCAGAGAAGGCAACCTTGTACCCTTTGTCCTCCAAGGCTGAAATGGAAACAAGGTTCCTTTTGATCCTAGGTACGAACAATACATTACTCAAATGAAGAGAGATACCTGAATCTAGCTGGAGGAAAGTAGCCCTAGCTCCCTTTACGGCATAGCTAGCATCATCTCCTATTATCACTTGTAAGTTAGACTCTTTCTCTACTAAGTCTGTAAGATGCTCTTTGTAGCCTGTGATGTGACGTGAAGCACCACTATCTATCAACCAAAGTATCACTGTCAAATTGTACATTACTTTTCGAGCGGAGATGAATAAGAAACCTTCTGACTCAACTTTAGAACTTGGCTCCTTCTGAGATGTCACTATGTCAATTTCCGCAGAAGAAACATGTTGTGTAGATTTTAATTTGCAATCTTGAGCAAAGTGACCATACTTGTTGCACCTGTAACATTGAATGTGAGAGAGATCCTTCTTCTTCTTTAGTTCTGGGGCAAAATCTGATTCTCTATCTCTATTCCTCTTTCTTCCTTTGCCTCTTTCTCTAGAAGTATGTGTAGTAAGAACTTGATTTTCTACATCATGATAGTTTCACCCAATTCCTCTTGCTGCCAATCTGGATTCTTCTTGAATACAATCAGCTCAAAGATGATCAAACTTGGGCAACTTGGATCTCCCACTGATGCTCTGAATAAAGGGTTTCCAAGATTGGGGAAGACCATTTAGTGCCAACATAACAAGATCTCTATTTGCAATTATATCCCCAATAGCGCTCAACTGATCTCTCAAATCAACAATCTTCATAAAGAATGAGATGACTTTAGCCATTTTTACATGATGAAGCTGTTGTCTCAAAGCAAGGGCTCTGCTAGTATTGTTGATCTCATACAATCCTTTTAGAGTATCAAACATTTCTTTAGCTGTTTTCAACTTGGAGATGATCGGTACTAGGTGATTTATCACAGAGTCTATCATGATCTTTCTAGCCTTCGTGCCATTTTTCTTCCACTAGATTTTCTCAATATCATCGGAAGGCTCGGGCATATCATTTTCCACAAAATCAGAAGATCACTCTCCTTTAATGCAATGAGTACCCTAGGTTTCCAAGAGTTGAAGTTTGAAGCTCCATCAAGCCTATCTTCTCCTTTGACACCGTTCACCATCATCTTTTTCTGCACAAATTCACCTTCAAAGATCTATCCTTAGGTCTGTAATAATTTGCAACCTCAGATCTGCAATACTTTGCAGGTCTGTAATAATTTGCAACCTCAAATCTGCAATACTTTGCCTTCAAGATCTGCCCTAGATGAAAAGTTGACTTGACTGCTTAAACAAATCTGATCAGATCTTTTCTTAGACCTGCTCTGATACCATGTTAGTTTTATGATCAGAAATGTAAATAAGTAGAAAAAACAACACACAGATCAATGAAAACAACAATTTTACCCTGGGAAAACCCTCCTACTCGAGGGAGGCAAACCCAGCAAATAATATCCTCTTATATATCAGAATAATAAGTGCAGAACACTGCTTATAAATCAGGCCTTACACAAGGCTGAGTCTGAAACAAAGAATGGAGACACTTCTCTTTAAAATGGATCTGCTGCTAATACTGGCGAACTGCTAAGAATGGCGAATTCTTGCTGCTAATAATGGTGAGCTCCTACTGCTAATAAGATGTCAGCTCCTGCTCCTAATAGGATGCAAATGAATGAATGAACTTGATGATTCAAATGTGAGGTCTTCACCTCCCTTATATACAAAGATAAGTGACCTCTTCTCTAGGTCGGCCCCTTTAGAAAAATAAAGAATATATAATATTATTTTTAAGACATGAAGGCCAACCTGCCTTAGACAAAGATGTATTAAGGAGAAAAATATCTCCTGCAGCTACAACACTAACAAACCAAACATTTATAAATTCAACCCAATCCTTTATCAAATAGATCCATGATCTTCAAAACTTGATAGGTATATACTGCAGAAATCTTACAGAAGTCCTCGAGCAACTGCATTAATTGCATCTCAAGCAATCAACTTCAACAAAGATGGTTTTGTGTAGGTAAGATTTTGTCATGCATTTTGGTTTATTTGAACTACTTTCTTTAGATCTATTGGAGGTATAGTTTGATTTAAAATAAGAGAGTTTAGTATTGTTTTAATCTCTTTGCATGATTAGAATCTTGCATATACAATGGCAAAGGGATATCTTATTTACAATTTTCTTGGCACACCATGAGAAGACCAAATGAATTGTCACGGTGAAGTGTCACTTTTACCTGCCATGTCCTTGGAATCTAAAAGCTAAGTCACCATATTTGACAAAATTTCAACATGAAATTCAAAATTCATCGAATTTCAAAAAAAAGGTTGAAATTCGTTTAAATTCGTCGGTCAAACATGGGCGTTGAAAAATCTTATAAAGCGATTGTTTTATCAGGGTTTTTTTAAGGGTTTTTTCGTTATATAACTGAGGGCACCGTTTGATATCGAACTCATCTTTTTCTAGCGTTTGAAACTCATTTTTTCCCTGGCGTCTGAAACTCATCTTTTTCCTGTCGTCTACAACTTGTCTCTAGCTTCTACAACTTTTCTCTGTGTCATCTCTCACTGCGACCGGCGGCGTCACTCTTTGCTTCGGACTCAACTATCAACTGTGGACTGGCCGTCACTTGCGTCGACATTTGAATCATCACCTACGGCCATCACTCTCTAGTGTCGGTGTTTGAAGCATCACTTGCGGCCATCACCTAATCTCAGCTTCAATTCTTCATTTTTGCTTCAAGTCTTCAACATCTCCAGCATCAACTACGAACGGCATCTCCATTTACAACTCCCGTGAAGTCTTCTTCGTCGAAAGAGGTAGGAAGTTCATTTTTATTTTTTTTAAATTTAGGGTTCAATTTTTTTATTATACGCCTCTAGAAAAATATAGGAATGTTAATATTTTTTATTTGATTTAGTATTTAATATTTTATTGTTTTATGTTGTATTAATATTTTTATTATTTAATATTGTGTATAATTATTATTACTCTGTTTACTTAATATTTTGTATTTATTTATTTTTATTATTTAATATTGTGTTTACTGTACAGTTCATTTTACTTCAAATGTAAATTATATTAATATATTTATATTATTATACTTTCAAATTATAATTTTATTAATATTTAGTATTTTTTATTAATATTTAGGGCTTATTAATATTCAGTATTTTTATTATTTAATATTTTATAGATTTTAGGTGACTATAAATTATATTAATATATTTATAAAATTATAGATTTCTAGATTAGTGTTTTCATTTTATTTTTTATGTTCATAAAAATATGTTAGTTTTATTAAAATAAAATTTAGTATTTTTTATTTTGCTTTTTAGATTTAAAATAAGAAATCAATATATTGTCTCAATATTTGAAATATTTTTTTGTGGATGTTTTAACTTTTAAATATTAAATATTATTTTGTCATTCAAAGATACAGATTATGGCTCCCTAGAAATCAACTGCAAAGGCATGGAAATATATCACTCAGAATGGTACTGAACTCAAATGCACCAAGTGTCTAAAACTTTTTTCTGGTGATTTGACAAGGGCAATGGACAATTTACTTGGCATTACAAATGGTGCAGGAGGAGGTGTTACAGCATGTCCTGCAGTTACCCCAGAAATGAGAGCTGCTTTAGAGAAAGAATGGTCCTCTTCAATTGTAGGAAAGATGAAGAAAGCACAAAAAAAACAAAGAACTGAAGAGGATATGTCTCAATCTAGATTCTCAGCATCTATTATGTCTTCCTCTTCTGGTTTATCCAAACCAGTGAGGGTATCAAAAGAGAGTGGAACATTGAAAAGCTTCTGGAAACCAGTGGAGAAACAGGAGGTGGATGATGCAGTAGCTAATTTGTTTTACACAAGTGCTATTCCATTCAATGTTGCAAGAAGTCCACATTTTCGTAATGTTGTTCACAAAATTGCAAAGTTTGGCAAAGGGTACACTCCCCCAGGTTCAGAGGCTATCAGGACAACTCTATTGTAGAGGTCAAAAGATAGAGTGACTAATAAACTAGCTATTGTCAAAGCCTCTTGGAGGAAAACAGGTTGCACTATATTAAGTGATAGATGGTCAGATATATGTCAAAGGCCATTGATTAATATTTTGGTGGCTTGTCCTGAGGGTGTTGTGTTCTTCAAAGTGATTGATACCATGAACCACAAGAAAACTTCTTAGTACATTTTTCAAATATTAGAGGAAGCCATTCTTGAAGTAGGGGTGAAAAATGTGGTTCAAGTGGTAACTGATAGTGCAACAAATTGTGTGGGAGCTGGGAAGTTGATTGCAGAGAAGTACCCACAAATATGTTGGAGCCCATGTGCAACCCATTGTCTTGATTTGTTGCTTCATGACATGGCTAAATTCCCATGGGTACATGAAGCTATTCACAAAGGGAGAGCAATTGCAAATTTCATAAGGAATCATTGTCTCACATTGAGTCTTTATAGGCAGCATGCATCCAAGGAGTTGTTGAGGCCTTGTGAAACAAGATTTGCTTCATTTTATATCACTTTGAAAAAAGTGGTTGAAGAAAAAGCAGCTTTGAGGTCTGTCATTTGTTCCAATGAGTGGGAACACTCAGTGCTTTCTAAAGGTCCTAAAAGGAAGAACATAGAGCAAATCATTCTGAATAGCAATTTCCGGGAAAGTGCAGCAAAGGTTTTGCTGATATGTGAACCAATTGTTGGTGTGCTTCGTATGGTTGATGGTGACACTCCTTGCCTTGGCATGCTTTATGAAAGTATGGACCGTTGTAAGGAAGCTATTCAAAAAGCACTCAATAATGTAGAAGCAGAATACATGGAGATATGGGAGGTAGTTGATTGCAAATGGAAAATGATGCACACACCTTTACATGCAGCAGCTTGCTTTTTGGAGCCTAAATTATTTTCTATTGATAGAGAAGGTGACACTGAAATCATGGCAAGGCTTTTAGAAGTTGTTGAAAAGTATGAATCAAATCCAACAATTTCAGCACTTATCAGAAGTCAATTTTGGGTATACAAGAGAGGAGAAGGGATGTTTGGAATGTCAGCAGCCAAATATGACATGGCACATGTACTTGGGTATACATGGTGGATGACCTATGGAGCACAAACTCCTGAGCTACAAAGGTTTGCTATTCGAGTCTTGAGTCAGGGAGCAAGTTCATCAGCTTGTGAGAGGAACTAGAGTTGCTTTGACCACATCCATTCCAAAAAGAGGAATAAATTGTTGTCTGGGAAGTTGGGAGATCTTGTCTATGTTCACAGCAATTTAAAATTGCTCATGAACAAATCAGCAAAGGACTCTTCCTCACAACAAATTCTTGAAGACATAGCAGCGCCAGTTGTAGATAAGCCTGACTGATACAAATGATGATGATTTAGCATCTCAGCCAAGTGCTCTTGATGACTTGGAGCTTTTTTGAAGTTCTAAAGTCTTTACTGTTATTGTGCCTTTTTGACAAAAGAACATCTTCGCAATCGTGATTTCACATGTTTCTTATGGTTTATATTTTATAAATATGTCATATTTTTGTAGTGATTCAAATCTATTTATCAATGTTAAACTATTTAGACAATTGTATGGAGTTATTACTTATATGTATAAAAAAAATTTAAAAAATACATAAGGCGAATTTAATCCGAATTTTATATTTTTCGAATTTTTTCCTTGTCGAATTTCAATGTTGTTGAACTCGAATTTGAATTCGAACCTAGTGACTTAGTCTAAAAGAGTTTCCTCAAGACAAGTTCAAATGTCAAATATATACAGATCAACTGTGTGGGGAATCAAAATCATGTTCAACCGTTTGGCTTTCTTGGTGGGGTTCAGCAATCTTTTAAGTGAAAGATTTGGCATGGACCCAATAGGTCATGTTTGTGTCATTTTCTGCCTGAACAAAAGAGTAGTTCTATGCGGCACCAAAAATGGAGTTGTATTCATGGAAGTCGAAGCAGTGAAACATGCAAGCAATGTATTGGACTGAGAGAAACCTAACCTGGTATTTGAAAAACTATAGAAATCATTGTGAAAGGATTGTCATTGTTGATAAAGTAGAAATTACCTTAATATGTCTATCCACACAGCTTATGTGAACATTCTCCAATCGTAACTCTGTGTGGGCAAGTCCATGGCTGTGCAAATAGTTCACCTGCACACAGTAAAATGGTGATGACAATTAAAGAAAAAGGATGTATCATAAAGTGTGATCCAAAATGATATAAAAAATCTCTATATAGTTTTATCAAAAAGCTTTTCAAATACAAAGGAGAATGTATGTTTGTGACACAAGGGCAATGTAATTACCCACCCCAATGAGAAGGTCTCTCATTAACATTCGTATGAGGCGCAATTGGCGAGACACTGTGGGTCCTCCAGTAGTGTCGTCTCCCACTCTCTTGACGCACTCTTCATCTAAAGCAAGCTTCCCCTCTAAGGCAGGGAGCCAATCTGCCTGCAGCAGCCACTGCTCGAGGGAGTAGCTGCCATAATATCCATGGACCAGCGTGAATGCACATTCGCATCCACTCCCATGCGGAGGGATGTATCCATGAATCCGAGTGGCATAGGACTCGTACATATATTGCCGCCGGCCAAGCTTTTTGACAACCTGGAGAGATCACCATTAGCATCATCGTCAACGATCCATCAGTGGGATGAAAAAAAGTACAGCTTTCACAAATCAAAACTTTCATATACACTTCTATAGAATGTGAAAATCTATGGTATTAATTACCACCACCATCGTCATCATTACCACCCCAATATAAGTAAAAACGAATCAAGGAAAACGCTCACCTGTAAGGCACGTCGCCCCCTGCGTTGTGCATGACAACCTGCAAGCTGCCTCAAGACCACTCTTGAATTTTGCAGAGGGCTACATGACCACAATTAAAGCTTAAGTTCTGAATCAGGCTCACAAAATATGCATGCCTAGCCTAGTTGAGATAATTTAGGCTACTTACCTTTCAGAATTCCTTACAATAGCTTCAAACACCACTTCATCTCTCTGGGTGGAATGAATGAGATGCAATGAAGTTATGTGTTGAATAGACAATTGGCAAAGTAGGAGAGACAATTAGAATATGCCGGTTTACTTACCCTGCCAGCAAGGCCTATACTGACGTGACTGCATAGCTCGAAATCAGACATCTTGAATTGTGCCACTCCCACACCCACATCTTGTTCGTCATGGAGAGTGGAGCAACAGATTGTCCTCTGGCGGCTGCTGGCCCTCCTATGCCCGCCAGGAACAGGACGCAACACCACTGCTCCTCCGCCTCCCCTTGCTGCTGCCGCCGCCGCCATGCCCTCCCCAACGAATAACAATAAACATTGCAACGGTGATGTTGTAACTTGGAAAGGCCTAGCGGACGAGAGACGTGACCCAGGCGTGTGGAGTGTGGAGTGTGGATGGTTGAAAGTGCGAAAGGGGCGTCTATTGCGTTCTCACGTAATTAATCCTTTGCCTTCCACGCGCTCCTATTAGTTATCCTCTAATTGTCAACATTACCCACCTACTAGCTGTGTCCCAAAAGTAAACGGAGGCACCTTATGTCTGGTTTATTGTGGTTTATTGCTCCATATTTTAGAGGTGGTACCTAACGGAGTATAGAAGTTGGGGATTGACATCAACAAGAGGTTCAGTAGGGAAATTTGTATAAGTAAAAGAATTTTGGGTGGATAGAGATTTTTTTTTTTCAAAATAAGTTTAGAGAGACATAGGTAGTGGTGTTTTATGGGTGAGAAATTTGAATTAGTAGTATTTTTTATGTTAAATGATTGTAAATAGAGAGAATTTAAAAGTTCTAGATTACAAGTAAATTCAAAATAAAAGCATCGGTTCCTTACAATATTCTTTTAATTGAAATAGGTGTGATTCTTATTGAAGTTATCGTTATGGTGCATCTTTTAAGATATCTGAAAAAAGTTGAGTAGATGAAAACAAATTATTGACCCAATGTTGTATTTAAAGATGTATTAGGCAAAAGAAAGAAGACATGAATGAAGTGAAATTGTGTTGGAGTTATGGACAGACACTGAGAAGTGGGGAGGGGGAGGGGTGAATCAATGTCAACACTTTTTCAACTTCGACCAAGATTTTTCATTTTGATTTCCTTTTCTTTCAACAATAGAGTAGAGTAATCACTTTTGAAAGCACAAAGATATGACAACATTAACTTAGTCTATTAGACAACTTATGAAAATATGATTTGAGTGAGATATCTTGCAGTTGTCAAAACATGGCTCAAATTTGATCTCAATATTACTCTAATTAATTCATTCATGAGTTGAATGTAATCATTCATAAACAGAATTGAGAACAGTAATAATCCCAACAGTGAACAGAAACAACAACAACAACACAGAAAAGCAATGAGCACACAGAAGAACAAAGAGACAAAAGATATGTCGAGTGGAAAACCCTCTTGGGGTAGAAAAACCACTCCTAAACTGCCATACTAGCTTAATCTTTTTAAACAACTTGTTCACAATGCCTTATAGGCTAATTTCTGAGCACCAACTCAAGGAGCACCAACCCCTCATTTAGAGACACCAATCTCAAGGAGTACCAACCCCTTATTTAGAGACACCAATCTCAAGGAGCTCCAACCCCTTACTCAGATTACAGAATTACACTCATAATATCAGAGGATCTCTCTGTTTTCAGTTAAGCACATATTTCTCTGTTTTCTTGTCTACAAAATACCCTAAGGATTACAACCAGAGTTACAATCACCAACCTTCACTGTTTTCAACACAGGTTTATATATACATTTCAAGTATGTCAGTTACGAAGAAATCTTCAAAAAGCGTTTTTCACCAGATTCAAAAATTCTCTTACTGATTTTTGAATATGAAGCTGAATAATGACAGACTGTAGATGATGGTAAAAATCAATAGAAACGCTTATCCAGAGAACTGCAAATCATCCATTATTTCAAAAACACAACTGCTCAAAAAGGAAACTCAATGAATATTCTGCCATGTAACAGTTATGAGATTCGATGCCAATCCATGATGTCGACCACAGTGTTTTGAGTCTTCATTAACCATTCGCTGAGACATCTAGACAAGTATGCCGAAGGAAATTATAACATTGATCGTTCCTTTGGTCCCTGTGCATCGCCATGACCTTCTGTCGTCGGGGAGAAACCATATCAAAGATCTTTTATGTTTCCCCGAGATCACATTTATGTTATATTTGTTTCAGTCGCTGAGACACAAGAGTCTTTCTCACTGAGATGCCCTTTTCGTTTCATTCATTGTCGCTATAGCCTTTTGATATCGGAGAGACCTCCTGTAGAGCACACCATGTCTTTCCGAAAGTCATCCTTTCATCCGGTGTCGCTGAGACACTTCAATACCTATGTCGAAAGTCACTTTACCACTGTCAGTCATCCCTCTGTTTGTCGCTGTGGCATTCTACTATCGGGGAGACGTTATGTAGATTTCATTATGTTTCACCGAAAGACTTTATCTCTTGTAAGTCGTTGTAACATAATGGTTCTCTTACCGATGCATCCTTCTATCTTATGAGTGTCCCTAAAGCATACCGTCATCGGGGAGACCTCATAGAGAATACCTTTTGTTTTACCGAAAGCCCACTTGATACACAATAGTCGTTGTGACACATGGTTTTTCTTGCCGACTAGTCCATCTGTCCTATATATGTCGCTGTAACTTCAAACTATCGGGGAGACATCTTGTAGATCATTTCAGTCATACCGAAACACCCTGAATTCACACATGTTCGCCGAGACTTCCAGAAAGTCCTACCGAAGGCAATTGTCCAACGGCGGTCGGTGTGACATCGCACATTCGCTGTGACATTTCAGTGAAGCCACAACCTTTGCCGATAAGACCTTTTTGTGCACGGTCGGTGAGACAAACAATCTTTGGAGAGACAATATACCAAATACAACACTCCTGCCGAAAGACTTCCACATGCATTAGTCAGGGAGACATCACCCTTTTCACTATGACCCTTCACCAAAGCAAAACTCTTGCCGATACGCATCCATCCACCACCGGTCGGTGTGATATTGCATATTTGTTATAACCTCACACCGAAGCCTTAAACTCTTGCCGATGAGTTTCGATTTAATCTCCGATCAGTGTGACATACCAATATCGCTGAGACCACATACCGACTGAATAACATATGTCGATAGAGATCACTTTCAGTCGCCGAAACAAAAGACAAGTCTTGCCGAAATAATCTTTCTTGTGCTAGTCGCCAAGACACAAAATGCTCGATGAAACAACAAGCCGATAGGGATTTCTTACGTCGATGAACCACCTTATGAGTTAGTCGGTGAGACCCGACTCATTCGGTAAGACCTCCCAGCGGTGAACACAACTCATGCCGATAGACTTTTCTTTTGTCGCCAAGACCACGATCAATGTCACGCCGAAAGCTGTCTGTATGTAAAATCAAATCGTTATGACATAAAAAATGTCTTGCCGAAAGGCAACACAGACATTTCAAAATGGATCGGGGAGACCCTGCCATTCTTACGCCGATATGTTCTTTTTCTGTCACCGAGACAATGTATAAATAAGATAACCAGAGACTGCACGAAGCTCAAACTGATCAGTACCATAAGATATTAAAATTTTGAATGTAAACAGTCCACAAAATGCCAAGACTAGTAAACCATATAAACAAAACTGTACCAAGATAAAGCATGAGAAACCAATCTGAAACTGTCAACAAGTAGAGTCAACTGAAAGGGATTTTGACATCAAGGACAAACCATATGATCACAACTGAGATCCAACAAACTCCCCCTTTATCCTTGATGGAAAAACACAAATGACTCTCCCCCTTTTTGCCTCAATGACAAAGGATAGAGGAGAAGAATGTGCAATGCCAGATAACACATCTGAGAAGCCAACCAAATACCATAAGAACCGGCTGCAAATAGAGCAATAGTGCAATAGACATATTGTATAACTTCACATAACCAATGCAAGATAGAGAATCATACTGTAACAACACAACTTCACTCACTTCAAATGCACAGAGAATATCAGACAAATCAGCAGTAACAACCTGTGCTATAACTCCCACTTCGAATCACAAACTTAATAACATCATGCAGATAATCTATCTTCAAGGCAGCACACCAAAGCTCTCTCCTTTTGTTTCTATCAAAACATGAATTCAAGTAGCTTTCATATATATAACTTGCACTCTCTTTCACACACAACACTCAATTTCAAAGTTCAAAAATAAGTCCCAGCCATACACGATGAGGTTAATACTACCAGTCACCTTCCTTCATCGAAACACAACAACAGAGCCTATCCCATGAACATGCACAGTTCTCAAGACTGTTGTAGCAACCTACTTAGATCACTATACCATACTCAGAAGACCAAAACACTCAATTTCTTCATAACAACTTGCAAAAGACATTGTAACTATCTTCATTCAGCACACAGTCTTAACTCAGCTTCTTCATGCAATACTGAATAATATCATCACAGAAATAACTCATAACATCTGATACTCAGGAAATATTGAGGAACTCATCTATATGTCTCCACACCACTCAAAGATGTCATAAGGACATACCATTATTTCCAAAACCCAAACATCTAAAAAGTTCATTTAAAAATAGAGTGCACTATCATTTCAAAAACTTCTGAAAATTGTCAACCACTAGACCAAGCAAAAACATTCCTTAATGCAGAGATTTATCCATTACCTTTCAAATCGGATGATTACCTTTAGATTGTCTTCTAGTATCAATGTTATCCTTTGATGCAGCAATACTGTAACCAAGATCAACCTTCATTCTTGGTGTTTGTTTGGTTGTAAACTTCTTTCCATCTAAAGTAGTAAACACTGTTTCATGTTTAGATTTGTATGCAGAGCTTTGTCCAACCTCATATCCCAGAAGAGTAGGATCTTTAGAATGCTTTTGCCTGCTCAACATCTCATTCAATATATTAGTACTATGATCAAATTTTTGAATTTTACCAGATTGAGCCTTGATACTTTCAAACTCTTTTCTTAAAGCAACTATCTCTTCTTCAAGTTTTAGACAAACAATCTTTTTAATCTCCAAATCAGAATTCACAACATCTGCAATCCTCTTATATTCTTCAATTTCAATTTTTTGACTAATAATCATATCGTCCTTAAGAGTTAATTCTTTTAACAAGGAATCATTATTAAAACATTTCTTTAAAGAATCAATCTCATTTTCTAGATTATTACACAACTCATCCTTGTCTTTTAACTTGACTTCCAAACTCTCTTTTTGCTGAAGCTGTCTTGTCAAAAACTGGTTTTCTTTTCTAAGTTGCTTAATAGTATCTAAGGCACATAGGAGTTCACCTTCCAAATCAACCTCACTTTCTGGTTCATCATATTCCTGTTCAGAGTTGACTTCACCCAAAGATTGCTCTACTTTTACACAAGTTTCTTGATCATCTAAATATTCATCAATGATCTCCCTGGACTTCTTTTCTAGATTATAAAGGTTTACACCTTCTTCACTCTCGTATGTTTCACAACTTATTTCAGTATCAAAAGATATCTCCTCTTGTAACTCACTATTCTGATTCATTTCAGTCAACTTGTCCCAAACTTCCTTAGCACTGCTGTAATGAATGACTTTTGTAATGAGTTCATTTGGCAAGTTATTAAGAATAGCATTTATAGCTCTGGTATTGAATTCAAGAGCTTTCATCTCCTCAAGAGAGAAAGGAGATGTTGCAGATGTAGTACAACCCTTTTCTACTGCTTCCCACACTTCAGATCCTAAAGAATGTAAGTATGTTTCCATTCTATGTTTCCATATAATAAAGTTTGTTCCTTCGAACTGAGGAGTTCCAAATCTAGGATATTCTACCATTTCAGAGCTACTGTTTATGAATTCTTCCTCTTTAATCCTTATACTAGATTCAGGTTGAGCATGATGAAAAGCATTTTGCTGAGAACATCTTTTTTCCTTATTCCTTCTGTTCTTTCCCATATTAACCAAAGTACTCCAAGAAACCAGGAACAATCCTAGGTGGTTTAGACCTATCAGAGGACCCTAGGCTCTGATACCAATTGTTGGAGTTATGGACAGACACTGAGAGGGGGGGGTGAATCAGTGTCAACACTTTTTCAACTTCGACCAAGATTTTTCATTCTGATTTCCTTTTCTTTCAACAATAGAGTAGAGTAATCACTTTTGAAAGCACAAAGATATGACAACATTAACTTAGTCTATTAGACAACTTATGAAAATATGATTTGAGTGAGATATCTTGCAGTTGTCAAAACATGGCTCAGATTTGATCTCAATATTACTCTGATTAATTCATTCATGAGTTGAATGTAATCATTCATAAACAGAATTGAGAATAGTAATAATCCCAACAGTGAACAGAAACAACAACACAGAAAAGCAGTGAGCACATAGAAGAACAAAGAGACAAAAGATATGTCGAGTGGAAAACCCTCCTGGGGTAGAAAAACCACTCCTAATCTGCTATACTAGCTTAATCTTTTTAAACAACTTGTTCACAATGCCTTATAGGCTAATTTTTGAGCACCAACTCAAGGAGCACCAACCCCTCATTTAGAGACACCAATCTCAAGGAGTACCAACACCTTATTTAGAGACACCAATCTCAAGGAGCTCCAACCCCTTACTCAGATTACAAAATTACACTCATAATATCAGAGGATCTCTTTGTTTTTAGTTAAGCACATATTTCTCTGTTTTCTCGTCTACAGAATACCCTAAGGATTACAACCAGAGTTACAATCACCAACCTTCATTGTTTTCAACATAGGTTTATATATACATTTCAAGTATGTCAGTTACGAAGAAATCTTCAAAAAGCGTTTTTCACCAGATTCAGAAATTCTCTTGCTGATTTTTGAATATGAAGCTGAATAATGACAGACTGTAGATGATGGTAAAAATCAATAGGAATGCTTATCCAGAGAACTGCAAATCATCCATTATTTCAAAAACACAACTGCTCAAAAAGGAAACTCAATAAATATTCTGCCATGTAACGGTTCTGAGATTCGATGCCAATCCATGATGTTGACCACAGTGTTTTGAGTCTTTGTTAACCATTCGCTGAGACATCCAGACAAGTATGCCAAAGGCAATTATAACGTTGATCATTCCTTTGGTCTCTGTGCGTCACCATGACCTTCTGTCGTTGGGGAGAAACCATATCGAAGATCTTTTATGTTTCCCTGAGATCACATTTTTGTTATATTTGTTTCAGTCGCTGAGACACAAGAGTCTTTCTCACCGAGATGCCCTTTTCGTTTCATTCATTGTCGCTATAGCCTTTTGATATCGGAGAGACCCCCTGTAGAACACACCATGTCTTTCTGAAAGTCATCCTTTCATTCGGTGTCGCTGAGACACTTCAATACCTATGCTGAAAGTCACTTTACCACTGTCAGTCATCCCTCTATTTGTCGCTATGACATTCTGCTATCGGGGAGACGTTATGTAGATTTCATTATGTTTCACCGAAAGATTTTATCTCTTGTAAGTTGCTATAACATAATGGTTCTCTTGCCGATGCATCCTTCTATCTTATGAGTGTCACTAAAGCATACCGTCATCGGGGAGACCTCATAGAGAATACCTTTTGTTTTACCGAAAGCCCACTTGATACACAATAGTCGCCGTGACACATGGTTTTTCTTGCCGACGAGTCCATCCGTCCTATTAATGTCACTGTAACTTCAAACTATCGGGGAGACATCTTGTAGATCGTTTCAGTCATACCGAAACACCCCGAATTCACACCTGTTCACCGAGACTTCCAGAAAGTCCTACTGAAGGAAATTGTCCAACGGCGGTCGATGTGACATTGCACATTCGCTGTGACATTTCAGCGAAGCCACAACCTTTACCGATAAGACCTTTTTGTGCACAGTCGGTGAGACAAACAATCTTCGGAGAGACAATATACCGAATACAACACTCCTGCCGAAAGACTTCCACATGCATTAGTCGGGGAGACATCACCCTTTTCGCTATGACCCTTCACCGAAGCAAAACTCTTGCTGATACGCATCCACCCACCACCGGTCGGTGTGACATTGTATATTCGTTATAACCTCACGCCGAAGCCTTAAACTCTTGCCAATGAGTTTCCATTTAATCTCCGATCGGTATGACATACCAATATCACTGAGACCACATACCGACAGAATAACATATGCCGATAGAGATCACTTTCAGTCACCGAAACAAAAGACAAGTCTTGCTGAAATAATCTTTCTTGTGCCAGTCGCCAAGACACAAAACGCTCGATGAAACAACAAGCCGATAGGGATTTCTTACGCTGATGAACCACCTTATGAGTTAGTCGATGAGACCCGACTCATTCGGTAAGAACTCCCAGCGGTGAACACAACTCATGCCGATAGAATTTTCTTATGTCGCCAAGACCACGATCAATGTCACGCCGAAAGCTGCCTGTATGTAAAATCAAATCATTATGACATAAGAAATGTCTTGCCGAAAGGCAACACAGACATTTCAAAATGGATCAAGGAGACCCTACCATTCTTACGCCGATATGTTCTTTTTTTGTCACTGAGATAATGTATAAATAAGATAACCAGAGACTGCACGAAGCTCAAACTGATCAGTACCATAAGATATTAAAATTCTAAATGTAAACAGTCCACAGAATGCCAAGACAAGTAAACCATATAGACAAAACTGTACCAAGATAAAGCATGAGAAACCAATCTGAAACTGTCAACAAGTAGAGTCAACTGAAAGGGATTTTGACATCAAGGACAAACCATATGATCAAAACTGTTTTATGGGTGAGAAATTTGAATTAGTAGTATTTTTTATGTTAAGTGATTGTAAATAGAGAGAATTTAAAAGTTCTAGATTACAAGTAAATTCAAAATAAGAGCATCGGTTCCTTACAATATTCTTTTAATTGAAATAGGTGCGATTCTTATTGAATTTATCGTTATGGTGCATCTTTTAAGATATCTGAAAAAAGTTGAGTAGATGAAAACAAATTATTGACCCAATGTTGTATTTAAAGATGTATTAGGCAAAAGAAAGAAGACATGGATGAAGTGAAATTGTAGGTGGATGAACAAATGACACATTCACTTGAATGTTTGTCTTAATAATGGTAAAGAAATAAAGAATTTTATCATTGAGAAATTTCACAAAGTTAGGTCTATGTGGACAAAGATTGTTCAAAGAAAGAATAATTATTACCTTGAAAAAATTAATCTCAACATGGACCATTAGCAAAAGGCTTATATAGAGGCCAATATTCCTTGGAAGTCAAAGATTCACATTATCCAATTGAGGATTAACTCATATCGTCTTCATATGAGATAGGGAGGTGGAAAAGGCCAAAAGAAGTTTGGGAAGAGAGGGTTTGTATCTTGCGCACAACCTATAGTAATTGAAAATCTTTTTTATTTTAAATTGCAAAGCAAACAATGTGTTGGTGTTTCAATTAGCACCTCTAGAGTGCTTATTGGAAACGATCAGCTATTGCAAGTTATTAGTGTTTGCTTCTTCGAATTGGGAGGGGAAGATCCTTCTTGTTGTTGATTTTTGTGTAAGTGAAAGGAATAAAGTAAAATACTATCCTATCTTTTTTACTCAATGGTAGGACACAAGGGTGCATAAACACAATGCGTCGTAGCTAAGTTTTTCTCTAGTTTCTGCAGATCTTAACTATGACTAAACTAGGCTTTAATCTATCCTATCTTCTCAAGATTAACAGAGCATGAGGGCATAGGAGCGGGAATGGGTGGTTTGATCACTTGGTCGAATTAGTCTCCCAAGATGCATCCAAAGGCTTTGAACTCCCAGATCTATACTGAAATCAAATCCACACAAGTAATCCCTACGGTAATTTATATCTCAAGATTCCCAAGGAGGTACCAAGACCTCTCTGAGGTGTAGGCTGAAAAGTAAATCATGAGAAACAATAGAGGGACCATAATCTTATCTCCTAAATTCCCAAGGAGACCACAATGCCTTTCCAAGGTGTAGATTGAAAACAGATTATTGGATACAACAAACAATGATAAAACTTTGAGACTTTAGATCAAAGGCATGGTAACTCTCTTAATGTATTTTCTCAATATTCCACCAAAGATTACACGTTGGGACAACAACTTGTGTCAAGAAAAAATGACACATGAAGCGATCAAACCAAGAACACATGAACAAAGATTGGACACACCTATCCAAGTAGAGAGATCACAAGTTGTACTTGGTGCTTAACTACAACAAATACAATCCAAGAACATATACTAAGTGAACAATATGAAGGAAAAATTGCTCAACATTTTGTTGTCGTGAAGTAAAGTTACAAAATAATGAGCCCAAGGCTCTTATTTATAGAACTCAAAGGAGTAGGCAACCCTAAAATCTCCTTGAGTTAATAAATAGTTCTTTCCAATCAACAAGATTTATTCCTATGTCTAAAAGTAGGTGAGCAAACAGTTAACTAGAAAATTACTTTAGTTAACTGAAACTAAACAAAGAGTCAACTGGAAACTACTTCAGTTGACTGAAACTAAACTAAAGGTGAACTTTATTACAAAAGTGTCTCCAAAATAGACATCCACATTTAGTGGAGATTTGGGATCCATAAATCGTGGAATTCAAATTAAACATCCTCGATTAGTGGGATCTAATAATGCATGATCTGCGGGACATGGAGTTAACTTGGAAAGGGGCATCAAGTTAACTCCAGTCACATTTAATGTCTTTCTGGAGGGTAGGACATCCTTCTTGGGGTGCTTTACACCTCATCACCACTAGTCAATAGTGCATTTATCCATTCATTGACCTCCTTAGCCTTTGGGAAATTAATGCTCTACAAGATGATGACATGGAATTTTATCATTACTTCGCCTGTCATAAGCTGTTGCTAATAGTCTATGCATTTGGCAGTTGTGTCATCTAACTTGGTAGTCATGGCTGCCACTTTGGCCAACTTGCAACCATTGGGATTATCGAGGAATGTGTTGTGGATGACATCCCAAAATTGATTTTGCATTGTACCTAGCTCAATGTACTCACCTCCCTCATGCTAATATTCTATGTGAGGGAAGGATATTACCAACATTCTTTTGAAGTTGATACTATTTGCGACAATCCATCAATAGTCAATCAATTCTACAAAATTGGCATCATAGGCTTTCACCTTGTATGCCAGTTGTTCTTTCCAAGCAAAAAGATGTTGCTTGTTCTCTTCAGTGGAGACTGATTGATATGCCAATTGCAAGTATGCAATTGTGATTTCATCGCCTGGCCTCTTCTCTATTGTCTTTTTCTCTGACTGTTGAATCTTTGTGCGGAGTCTATATGCTTTATCCCTCAACTGGTATAGTTCGGCCAGTATACACTATTCTCTACAATAAATTCCTCCACTTGATCTCTCAAGTGTTTTCCATATGTCATCAACTAATGATGGTTTCGCTCCACGAGGAGATCTAGCAATTCATGTGGCAAAGCTAAGACGTTTGAAGTGTTGTGCATTAGGCTAGAAATGTACATCCTCAACTATTGATTTTCAGCCTTTAGGGTTGCTTTGTCATTTCCATCCTTAGCCATCCTCTCTTGGACGCTCACTAAGGAAATTCTGAGAAGGTCTGCCTCCACCTGATGGGTGGTCTTTCTAAGGTTGAGCTTGGACAATGTGAAGTCCTCAACTTCTACCTCATGTATGTTTATGTCCTCAGGGGGGGCAACAGTCTCTATGATGAACTCATTCTCTGTATTCCTTTCCACATGTACTTGCTTCTTCAATTTCTTCATCTGCATGTCTTGTGGGACATGATTGAACTCTATGAAGTCAAGCTGGTAGGATGGCCTTTCCCTCTTCCTTCTTAGGAAACCCTCAAGCCAAATAGAATCTTGACTAGCTTCATTGGAAGGAGGAATGTTGGGCCCTTGAACGCCCGATGAATGAGACTGTGGTGTAGTGATGTCTCTCGGTGGAGAGTCCAAGTCAATGGGGACTTGTGATTGTTGTGATGGTGGTGAAGTAGGTGGCTCCATCTCTATCACATACACTGTATCCACTGTTGCTTCTTTTTTATGGGCTTTGTCTCTACAGTGATTATCTCAATCACTGGCTTGGCAGCAGCGGTTTCCATTACTATCTCTGGTGTGTGTGTGGTTGTCTCCACATGTAACCCCTATGTTCTTCCCCTCGTGTACCCTGACATATGTATCCCTTTGGGAAGATTGCTCCATTGCTTTTGTCTGGGCTTCTTCCTTGAAGTGGAAGGTACTGTAGATTGAACTGGTGGCGGCTCTGTTTGGGGAAGTACTACCTTGCTTGTTCTCTTGTTGTCTAGGTAGAGTTGGTTGTTTCTGAAAACTCTACTCGTTCTCTCCTCTATAGATGTATTTTCTTTTGCATACCAATCCACTCTTCCAGTGGTTGTGAGTCCACTTGATCCATAAAGAACAAGGGGAGAATGACTTCCCCTTCATCATCAGATAGGCCCCCAATGTCTTCTGACATAAATTCAACAATTTGTGAAAGCCTAAGCTGGCTATAGTTCCTTCTTCGTACCTCAAACTCATCGTCACAATTGACCCAATAATCTTCCATAG